>JBAMJV010012424.1:12500-30036 GCA_037951105.1 Echinarachnius parma | reverse complement strand
TAGGACTTAAAATAAGAGCCTCAAAAGGCAAAATATATTGAAGAAAAAAGAAAAAAAAATTGATATGCCATCATTTCAAATCGCATCTTCTAAAATTGTAGGGGTATACATCTTTGTTAATGTAAACATAGAAACTACAGTGATAGACGAAACAAACTAATAGCTGGCTTTTTCTAATATTTCATCCATCTTCCTAGTGAAATCAAAATTTCAAAAAAAATCAGAAATGGGACACAATAACATAACATAATTTTTTTTCTGTAGAGATACCTCTAAAATTATTCTCTTCATCTCAGAAAAATGAACATTCTCATTAAAATTTCATTGAATTTGAGTGAATACTTTTCAAGTTCTTTTAGAATTTTTAGTCTAAAAAAATCTGATTTTCGGCAAATGAGCTTGAAAGGTCATATACAATATTGATATTTGTTTGATAAATGTGACATGAAAAAAATATAGGAAAATAGCGGATAAATAGTCGCGGTAGTTGGTTCAATGGAAGTTTAGGGCTATGTTAATCACCTATAAACTGCCATGTTTATTTTCTGCATGACTTTAGATGTTGCTGCTATCACTCTAAAAAAAGAGAAACCCTATTTGGATGGTAACATTTTTGATTTGGGGACAATTTCTATTTGGTCTATTTATAAAAAGTACAATTAAAAAATCTCCAATATAAGACAGAAAATAATCACTATCGGCCCCCCAAAATGTACAACATTTGATAAGCGTAAATCCTTAATTTGTCCTTTTAATAGCTACCCTCTACCCCACAATGTATGTATTTTCTTAAAGCTTAGAACCCATGGATCATTTTAAGATACAAATCTCAATTTTGGTGAGAAAAAAAATGACTACCCCACTGGGACCCCTTAACGGTGTGTCATATATATCTTCATTACAGATAGCATGTACTAGAGGATAGAAGGACGCCGCACTTGACATCCAGCCTGTCGCGAGCAGACTCGCCGAGGGACTTCAGCCTTTCCCTGACATTCAGCAAGTGACCATCACAGTAGACCCAAGCCGTTGTGACATCTCTTCCTCAATTGACCAACATCCAATGCTTGAAGTTCATTGGTCTGCCCCGGGAGTGCGGAGACTGGGCGTCGGCTGCGTTCTTCACAAAGCATGCAAGACATCGAAGTGTACATTCAGACACACGGAATCATCAGGAGAAGAGGAGAGGATCCATGTCGAAGGGAAGAAGCTACTCTCTCACACGCTGCGAGTCCAGCGACCAGTCGATGTCCTTGATAACCTACCACCATAGCGTGAAGAATAAGGTAACATTTTCAAATTGCCCTCGTTACTAGACCATGTTCGTCATTAAAGAGTGCGTATAGAGAGTCAAGCTGGAGATAATAATATGGCATGCGTTCGTTATTTATCAGACCATGGGCGGTCGATCTGTAATTGATACCTATTCATCAGGGGGATGATATATTCATTCAACCCCCCCCCACCCCCCACCATCCCCTGATGAATAGGTATTACGTAATGATCGACGCCCATGTATCGGACGCTTTGATGGCATTATGCTCACACCTGCAGCAGCACTTTTTGAATTCATCTATATCATGTTATTCTTCATTGATTCAGATTCTAGTAGATAAACAGTCCACGGCTGGAGTCTATGCTGAAACGATTGCAACGTAGTATGCAGTACATAACAATAACATTTCAATTCAAAATTGTATTGGCTATTACATTCTGTTAAAAGAAGTTATAAACTACCTAAATATCGATTTTTTTATAAAATCTCAAGCTAGATTTTATACAATAGTCATATGAAAAATGATATCTAAAACCGATTTTGTGACAGAAATCTGTCATTCATATTCGCCGAACATGTTTCATGTCCGTAATTCTAGCATTCATTTCCCGTAAATCTGTATTTGTACTAATATTGGAAGTGATTTTAGGGACCAAATTCAATAAAAGTTCATGAGACAAGTCATTTACTTCATTAAATCTGTTTTATAGCTCTTTAAAGAAAGTCTAACAAAATCAGCAGGCTGAATCCCTCGTACATACGCTGTGCGGACATTGGGCCGCCTTCGTCGGCGTTTGAAATCCAACCGCTGTTCGATGCTCGGCCTAAAAGGCCTAGTTTAATGTTCGCAGCATTTCGTGACACTGGCTTGCAACTTTTTATGGTTTGAAATAATTTTAAAACTTGATTATACAAAGAAAACAATATTTATCGACATCTGATACGCATGAAATCCAACAAATGTAATCAAGTATTTTAAAGAAATGTATTAAACATCACGACGAATACAATCCAGTGTTCATACACGAAATATAGGAAATGGGGACCCGAACAGCGCGCTTGGAATTCATACCCTCGACGGAGGCGGTCTAAACAACTCACTAACTTCCGTACGGAATTTAAGTATGCTGCTTTTGGTGAAACTTTCCAAGAGTTATCAAACTTTTTTGATGAAACAAATAATTGTTTTAAAGAACTTGTATACGTTCATTAAGTCTCTAAAATCACTAACCACTGATTGAGAATATTAAGATTTTACGGAAATAAATGCATGAATTCGCTACGAAAAAGGCTCCGGCGAAAATTTGCGAAAATTTCGGCTGGAAATCGATTTCAGATCACACACACTTTCGCCAGATTGATTTGAAACTTGGCCCATGAGACTTTTTCAAACAGTTATGAAAGTGTTGCCAATTACTTGAACTAACAGAGTATATTTATTTATTATTTAATCATTTATTTATGTTAGTATACATTTCAAACTGGATCAGCAGCAGTGCTGAAAGGATCAGTGTATATTGAACATCAAAACATACATAGTATAAATAATACAATATAGCAATTGTTACATTCGAATTTAAATGAATTGGAACATTATTGTTAAGTACAAATTTACAAAAGTAAATCACTATAAGATAAATAAAGCTACGCCACACAAAGAACAAATATCGAATCATTGTGCATAATTGCTAATCAACCACATTTACAACAATGAATTGCTATACAGTAATTCATAACTATATACGTGATATAAAGTAATTCATAATTGGAACTGTTCTAAGTTATTAATCAACAAGCAATTAATTCATTATAATATATTTATCATTTATACCTATCAGCTGAATACCTATTGTGAAATCATTATTATATTGAGAGCAAGACTATTCAAGTCATATTAATATTTCAATACCTACCAACAATTTCAAAAAACTGATTTGACAGAAATGAAAGAATACATAATAGCGTACAATAAGACGTATTTATCAATGCGTTTATTCATAAATTTGAGCCATTTTAAACCTTTTTATTTTCCAAAATATTGCAAAATGAAAAACATTTATTAAATCAGCAGATGGCATATGGGTAATACATTTATGATATCTACATTCATTTGGGGTATGCGCTGAATTAACCGACTCAATAATGAACTTTGCTCTGAACCCTATGATCTCGTCATTTGAAATCAACGTCTGAACAACGAACATGGCCGCGCCCACAGTCTGTTGCGGGCGGTCCAAAACTGCGGACGCTCTCATTGGGATCAATCGCCGCGCGAGATCTCGTTAAATTCGGGCGCATTCGCTATGAACTCGGGTAAGTTCGCAATACGTGCGAGTCGGCCCGACATGCGATCGAGACGCTGATCTGGGGTCGGTTCTCACATGTGCGAATCTGCTTGCGAGTTTCTGCCCGATCGAAGCCGGAGGTCGCCAGATTTTGTGAACATGTCTCAAAAACCTGGCGACCGCAAACCGACACACACCCTTGCGGCGCGAGTAACAGCGATCTGGTGCTGGCCATTGCTGCACCACTTTGCGACTGAACCACAGATCTCAGGGGATCGCTCCTATTCGGGCAAGATCGCTGCTAGGCGCAGATCGCAAGCGTGGGCACTGGGTTTATTAAAACAAAGACTCGCAGAAGCGTATTCTGATGTCAAGACAAGTCAAGAGGCGAACAATACCTGCTCTAATTCTCAACGATGCGCGCATGCGTGGAAATAGGGACAATAGGAAGTCGCCGTGTGATCGCATAGTAGGCGACCGAAATGATCGCGACGTACGCAATGAGATCGGGGCTGACTCGCGGCGAACTGGTGCGATTCACACCGAACTGAGATCGATAGCAACTCGGGCTAGATCGCAGAGCGCAGATCGCCTAATGGGCAGTAGGCTTTAGTAACACAGTCCAAATCCGTCAAAACTTACTTGGAACTCTAGTGGTTCTCTTATACCTTATCATATTCATATTAAAAATAAAAACACGGACAGGTTTAAGTTTTCCAAATTTCAATTTCCGTTCACAAAGATATTTACGATTTAAGTGTTCAGATATGAAAATTGTCTACGGGGTAATTTTATGCCGTGTAAAAAGTAAGTACAATGAGTTTACAGGGGTAGTAAATTCTGTAGTCATTATTCTAGCTGGAAACGCTGCAGATAAAACAATTATCAAATATGTATTTTTCAATTGTAATTTTTTCCTTCAAATTCGAGGAGATAGAGTCGCCTTTGTACGATTTCGTAATAGCAACATGCATGCGTAAAATAGTTCTTTATTTGTAATGTTTATGTTACGTTGCCTTCCTTCTCTGTTTTCATCTAAATTAGATAAAGAAAATCACCATAGAGGACACCGCACTCATACAAAGCTCTCTCCCTGAAGTTGTTGTCCCGCCTTCAATCCTTCACCTCACTCACCAGTCTTCACATCGACGGAGTCATCCGCTCCCTCTCCCACCCAGCCCGCCTCACCTCTCCGTCCGTCCAGAAACTGGAAGCTTCGTTTCTCTCCTCAGATAGCTACATCGGCTTGATCGAGTCGCTGTCTGGCTTGAATGCGCTCACTGTCAAGGCCCGTGACGCTGAGCGAGACATCGACCAGGCAGCGGCCGCTCTCGGCCCGGGGCGGGGGAGGAGAGGGTGACGCACATCAAGCTGAGTGGTGTGTTTGGGGACTCCACGCAAAGTATCAGCCGAGTGCATGGCCAGAGGCCTTTAGTGCGGGCGGTGCGAGACAGAGCCACACTGCAGGAGATCGAGCTGCGGTTGCTGCACAACCGATGAGGAGAGCCTGATCAGCTTGGTGGAGAGCGTGCATGGCAGTCAGCACCATGCGTGGAAATCTAGTGAGTGTAAGCATTTATACACGGTGCCCACCAACCCAAAAAGAATAATTCAATACTGAATACAAAAAAATAAACTGATGTGATAAGGATAAAAACAGGTTACACACAAATCCTAGTGAGTGTAGCATTTATACACGGTGCCACACCCAAAAATAAATAAATAAATACAAATCGGAAAGGGGTACTTGCGCATAATAAATAAACATGATGGCTATAGCTTCACGGGATAGGGAAAGATAGGCTTGTGCTGAAAGGGTGGGTAGCGTCGCGTCCATTCGTCCAAAGCGTCGCGACCATTCGTCCACAAAGCCCCCCCCCCACCCCACCCCCCCACCCCCCCCCCCCCACCACTGGTTTTGCCGAAAGTGTGCGTTGGTAGCGTTAGGGCGCGTCAGTTCAGATAACGCTACCAAATGTCACATACGGAGGGGTGCTGGGTCGGGGGGGGGGAGGGCTTATTCTGATGTACGCGTTTAGAGAGTCCCTGCCAACCGCGCGTGCGCATCCTAAAAAAAAAATTATTTCAATGTACATGTACCCCTTTGTGTGTATAATGTGTTTGTTTTAGCATGTTTCCACAAACACGTGTTAGTGTGTGTACATGTCTGTGGCACGTCATTGTCCCACATGTGAACGTTAGTTTAAAAATGCCTAAATTATGGATCATTTCAACTTCAAACATGTCAAATAAAGCTTTTCTTGCATTCTCTTGCCAATAATAAAGATATATATTTTCCCTAAAGATAATAACAGGGGCAAGTGTCCACACGTACGCTGTCAGATTTGTACTTCCCAGTGGAATGGCAGTTCAAGCAGAATTTGTTTTTCACGACACGTAAGAAAACTCAAGAGTTCTTTACAAAGTTCATTTTATTTGGGGCAAATAGAGAAATTAGTAAATGAAAAAGTGTCAGTTTGCCGTGTGTGTGGGTGCTCGGATGTATGTTTGTGTATGGTTCTCGTCTCGTACCATCCTTGTTCTATGTGTGTTTGTGTATGTTTGTATGTATGTGTGTTTGCGTGTGCATGTATGGGTGTCCACGTCCATGTCTTTCTGTGTTTGACTTCACATAGTTAGCTTTGTGTGAATAATAAAAAATAATAAAAAATAGTTCAAGCAACTTAAAGTAAACTCGCAATAATAATACGATAAACGGATTAGTTCTGCTTCTCCATCTTTTTTCCTCTCTTTCTAATTTTTCTTCATCTTCTTCATCTTTTCTTCTTTCTTCTTTCTTATCTTTCTTCTCCATCCTCTTAATCCTTCTTTTCGTTCTTCCTCCTATTGTAATTTCACATATTATTCAATGTTCTTCTTATTATAGAATTATTGTTGTTATTAACAAAATAAGTATTTTGAAAGCCGGCACGCTCCAGAGCACACCCTTTTCGGCAAAACCGGTGGGAGGGGGGGGGGGTCTTTGGACGCATGGCGTGTTCCAGTCAACGCGACACGACACGACGCAGCCCACCCTTATCGGCACAAGCCGGCAAGATAAATCCCACTTACTGCCGTCATAGCGTCGAACAACGATCAATACTTGCGCCATTGTTAGTGTGCATTCAGCTGTGTGCCGAGAGAAGGGGGCATACTAGGGAGTGAGTAGGTAAGGTTATACATTCCTGCATGGGAACTCACTTGTGCACACTTAATTGATATAGAGCTACAGAAGCCATGACGTTATAAAAAACCACTTTTTTTTTAATTTTCCAATTCGGAACTTCAGTTTCAGAAAGGGCATAACAAATAATGTCTAAATACCGAAAATCAAAGGATAGGTTACGTATTGTGCTGAGATATGCCCATCTGAATGAATTTTACTTCAATGGCAATCAGTGTTATAGTGCCCACTGTTCATGAATTTAAGAACCAGTGCACTATAACACTCGATTGCCCATTGACAAACAAATCATTCAGATGGGCATATCTCAGCCAATACGTAAACCCTATCCTATTGATTTTTTGGGTGTATTGGACATTATTTGTTATGCTCTTTTTGAAAATGAAGTCCAAATTTGAAAATTCTAAAAAAATGTTTATGACATCATTATGACATCACACTTCACCACTCTATAGGTTTTTCCCGTCCATTTCACACTTTTACATTCAATTTATAAATGCCTGAGGAGCCTGAATGAGCCAATCCCAACTTCCATTTCGCTGTCTTGTACCGATCAATTTCACAAAAAGTCCACTCAATTTAGTCGTTGGTCAAACATTATCCGTCACATTACAATTCAAATTCGTCCGGTCACACATGTGTTCAGTTACTGTGACCGATAGAATTTGAAGATAGTTATTGAGAGATTATTCTTCTCGACCAACGACTAAATTTAGTGGACTTTCTGTGAAACAATTGTTAATCACTGTAAAAAACAACGCACTGAGTGAAGTGTTATGTCATGAATGATGTCATAAACATTTTCTTTTTTGAATTTTAAATTTGGAATTGCAATTTTCAGAAAGAGCAAATAATGTCCAAAAATACATACAGAAAATCAAAGGAATATGCAGCATCCGAATTGATTTTTTTGTCAATGGGCAATCAGTGTTATAGTGCCACTGGTTCATAAATTTAGGAACCAGTGCCTTTATAACACTGATTGCCCATTGAAGTAACATTCATTCGGATGGGCCATATCTCAGCCAATACGTAACATATTCCTTTGGTTTTCGGTATTTGGACATTATTTGTTATGCTCTTCTCTAAAAATGAAGTCCAAATTGGAAAATTCAAAAAAGGGGTTTTTATGACGTCATGGCTTCTGTACTCTAGTTGTATGATATTCACACGGTGTACATTGTGTTTCATGTTACAGCATCTGGCAATAGTGATGTAGCAGAGTACGGTAGACTGATCACACACCTGACAAGCATCGATCAGCCCACCAGGCACATAACGCTATACGGGTGATCGTTATGGTGAGTGTCCATTTGTGCTCAGAATATGATTCAACTTGGTTCTGTGACCCATGTATGCCGTGTTTGTATAACAATTTGCTCGTGTCGATTTCTACATTAGAAACAAAATGAAGAAACGGAATAATTACCATACTTATTACCTGTACTTTAACTTTACTGCGGAAATTCCCCAAAGCATCTTTCAGGAAGATATTCAAAAAACGTTTTAAGTATTATTTGAATTGTTTCATTATAATCATTATTATGTGTTCAATACCGGATAAAGTAGCCGCCTCGCCCAGTGCCGAGACCTCCTCAACAGGCCTATCTATCAGTGGTACGAAGTGTCCCACTTCCTGTTTCCATTTGTTATTGGAGTGTTCGTTATTTAGTGATGTGACAATGTTTCATGATAGGGAATAACGTCATCACAGACCTGTAATTTTAGAGGGGAAAATAACAACTGGTTGTTAAAGCAGTTCATATGCAGGTGACAGTACTGACTGATAGTTGTAGTTAGGAGAGCTGGCTCCCCTTATGGAATTACCTAGCAATTGTTTTTTCTGCATTTCAAAGCTATATTCAATACTGAATAACAAATAAATACACTGCTGTGATACGGATACAAACAGGTTACACACAAGTCGCTAGTTGCAATTATTAATAGCATTCTGAGTAAACCTGCGAAACTAATGTACAATTGATACATCAGTATTGTTTGCCATCTTTAAAGGGGAAGTACAGTTTTTGGTAAGGCTGAGCTTTATTAACCATAACCTGCACAATAACATTGCAAACTAATAGTTATAACTCCACCATGCTCGAAATGTATAAAAAAATTACAAACGACTAAGTAAAGAGCCTGTTATACTTCAAAAAGAGCCATTAAAACACAAGAGGGCGCTCTCTAAGAAAGTAATGGTTTCAACCATTTTTCATACAAAATTATGTATGTGATGTTTTTGGTAAAATAATAATTAAATTGAGATCTGATCATGAACAACTATGTAAAAAACCTCTTTTGAAATTTGTTGAAAAAGTGTAAGCATTAACAAACAAAAAATGTAATCATCGAATAAATGTGGGCCCCAGGGTTTTTTTCCGATCGGATATATTTATTGTTATTTCAGCCGTTTCTTAACCGATTTTGATCAAATAAAGATTATTCTGTCATTAAAATAATACTCTTTCAGATTTTACACTCAGTTTTTCAGTATCTCACGTGCAGTGCCCTCTATGCAAAAACTGAACTACCCCTTTAAGCCAGGGAAATGGTGAGGTAGACTATATATGCTACGCTGCATGGTTAATCTAATGAAATATTACAAATGTTACACATTAAAATATATCCTTTAGTATTCTGTAGTTTATAATAATGGTATTAATGGTATTGAACAAAATGTCACATTCACAGCTACAAGCTGAATTGCAGTGTCATTTGCAACAATATTTACAAACATCAAAAAAGGCACAATTTAAAATCATTATAATTAATATAACACTTACTAAGCAAGCTAAAGATTAAAAAAAATAAAAATAGTCTACATAAACTAGCAGCAATTCATGGTAGTTAGTAAGAATAAGTTATCCAAGTTGTATGCTATATGAATCATAATTTATTACATTCAATGGCTTCACTAACTTTATTCAATTACATGGATTATGGATATAATGACATTACAATGACATTACCCGTAAATTAAAACTTGTACACACAAATGCGAATTCAAATGCATTTAATAAGAGTGTTTAAGTTATGTGAACAATATAAAATTGGAGTGTTAATCGCAATAGTTAATAATAATCAACACTTACTAAAGTCAAAAGTATTAAATGTATGATTATATATGTCTGTGTCTCGCCGTAGTAACCAATTAATTATGTTTGTCCAAATCAATTATTCAATACAACTCGTAGGGGTGAATGATTGCATTATTACCATCAAAGTATAATTTTCTCGTTATGTACTTCATAAAAAACAGTATTATATACAATATTGCCTCACACAGCATTATAATAATGATCAGAATTATGAGCGTGAACAATTAGAACACAACATATATCAAACCAGTATATTATAATGGTACGTAATAACTAACGTGTCTAGTGTATTACATGTATGAATATACATGAGGTATCTAATTGGTATTCTCATTCAGGCATCTCATAATGTAAGGACTAGGGCTGGACCTATACAACCAATGTCCTACAACCAATGGGATATAAATGTGTTTGATTACGTAACTGCATTCCAGTGTCTGGTCTCTGTTTGATGTGACTGCAATGAATGTCAGTAATGTCAAACTGATATTGTATATTCCGTACTACATGAATCGTGGTCATTTAGCCTCATGTGCTAAAATGTAACTTTACCACACACACATCAATATTACGAGATTATGCAAGATTAGGCTGATAACACTTATTGCGATAACAAATAAAACCGGGTTATCCACAAGTCACTAGTTGAACTACCTACAAATAAATAATCATTTATTTTGCTGTTTTAGCCTCTGAAATAATGAACTCGACTACAACGCTGATCCATTTATTGGCTAATGTAATTTCAGATTTAAAGACGTTAGAACATTATGTTGTTTGATGTGCCCCTGCAAGGAATGTCGAGCTTAAAGATGAATAACAGTTTTGGGAAAGTTACAGAAAACATTTATATTGGCCACAATAATTGATTAATATTATTGATTACGTATTCAAAAAGAACTTGTCTGGTAAAATCCGAACCTAAGCACCGTTACATGCAGAAATATTGGAAAAATACAATGGCCGCATACCGGAAACCATGTGCGTTCCATGTAGACTTTTGCACGTCGTAGCGTATGCGCGAGTCCGCGTTGGCGATCAATCTACTGTAAAATCAGTTTTTATAATTTTGCAATTATACCCATTAATAGGCGGTTTCCTGACCAAATGTTCATAATCCCATATTAGTAAAATCATATTCTTTCACATGGTTGGTAATAAGAATGTTCATTTCAGTTTTTGCGTGTGGGGCGTTTCCCATTACTGGCATTTCCCTTTAACATTTATTTTCCACATTACAGGACCATGGCTTCACTGTCATTTTTTATGTCCCACACACTGAGAAGGAGCCACACCGAGACGTAGGACCAGATGACGTAGCTACCCGGTCCAGCTCAGCCAAGATCGCATAGACGTAGGTCCCTGATGACTGTGACTGTTTTGTTTATCTTGTAAGAGAGCAAAACATAATATAATATACGAGTAAGATAATTGTCTCCAGTTTGATATACTCGCTTCAATGCATTTGGGCAATTCCACGCCAAAGTGGACATTTGACCAAAAATTTTCCAAGCATTTTTATGATACAAATTTGGTATAAAATCAAAGCTTAAATTCTATATTTTTGGAATTCAATGAGAAAATTTTAGTTTTACATAATTTTAGTTGTTTTTTTATAATAACATTATAACCATAATTGAACCTCAAAAATTTGACATTTTTGTGAAAAAGTGTTTTGATCCTGTGTTTGTTTAATATTTCCCCAGTTAAGCCTAAAAACCATTATTCTGACTCCTGAGATATGACCATTTCGTAAAATATTAAATTTGTATGATTTATTTGATTTGTTATGCTTCAATGACTTCTTATTTTCAGCCTATGAAAATGTCCTTCCGTTACCGAAAAATCAATATTTTTAATTTTGTGGCTCACATAATTGTTAGAGAGCAGACCAATCTTCAGTGCAAAGCAAGTTCAAGTAGGCCTTCCCATTAATAACAATTGTATTACTCATTGTTTCTTCGTTAATTAATAAATAACAAAAGAAAATGTCCTTCCGTTACCATACACATGGTAACAGATGGACAAGGTACCTCATATTACATATTATGACAAAATTTATGTTCAAAAATTGGTCTCTCATATATGAAAACCCAAAATAATGAGACAATACCTGCAATGGCCAGCTATCAGTGGCGTAGCGTGGTCAGACTAGTAATTTTCTGTGTTTCAACCAATCAGATTTGTGCATTTAGAACATTTGATCTGGCTCACAATTGATTTTATCTCTTTCTGCAACAGGGCCCTTGTACCATGATGCCATTTGACTGGATTTCTATTGTATGGGGATTAGTAGGTATATTTAACTGTGGTGAGCCAGGGTGTGAATAGGCTCTGATCATGACTTTGAATAGGTCTTTTTTTTATACAATACACCCCTATAGAATTCTTGGACATGGGTGTAGGTCTAAAATAATTAAATTGTACATGAAATTTGCAAACTAAAAACAAGGCTGTAAAAAAAGCAAGAAATAATATATCTCCAATTCTTTCATATGTTGTAGAAATTATATCAAGCCAAGATTTAAGCAAAACAAATTCTCAAAATTATTTGATCCACGAGGTAAACGGAAGGTCAAAATCTAAGGTCAAAGGTTATCGTATCCAAACTCGCTCATGCATGAACACAAATGGCATAAATGGATTGCACATAACATCCCCAGTCCAATGACACCTTTACAAAATAAATTGACCCAACGGTTAATGGACAATGGCCATTTGAAAAATGGTGCCCACGCCCATTTATTACAAAACTCCCCCATAAGAATCGACCATAGCGCCAAAACCATTGGGCGGATTGGGCTAAAAACTTAAATATTTGCGCTTTTAAAGGTTGAAATATCATACATACCAAATATTAGCAAATTTGAAGGGGGCTGCGATGAAAATGTTCTACTTTTTTAAAGGTGATTTGACATGGAATGACCCTACTGTGTCATATCATACATTATAGTGCATTATGTCCTTCCGTTACCGAACATTGGTCCGCTTTGTGTGAAATAACTCAAATATCTGCGGACAAATTTTAATCAAAGAACAAGTAAATTCTTCTTATCCCTTCAGAGAATGAAATGTGTACCCTTAAAATATTTTGTATTATTTAATATCACAGAGTTTTAGTTAAAACTGATTTGATAACAAAACCTTGTCCATTTTGGTGTCCTTCCGTTACCGACCTCATTTGTATGCATATTCAATAATGTGCGGAGATAAAAAATAAAAAAAATTATGGGACCTTAAAACTGTATGTTTTGGAAGTATTGTTATCAAAATAGACTATTCTAACAACACAAGTATTTAAAAATGTCTTTCTTAAAGTTGACAATTTGTGTCGGAGTGTCCTTCCGTTACCATGGATTGACCATGAATAAGAGCCATTGGACCATGAAATATAGTAAGAAAAAAATAGAAATGTAAATGCTTGTGATGTCCATATGCTATCTATGATACAAACTCATTTTAGACCACAAAAGAGAGGTTTCCTTCTCATAAATGGTCTTTAAATTTCAAAATTAATTTTATTGTACAATTCCAATAGACTTTTCAGAGGTCCTTCCGTTACCGTCCTTCCGTTACCGAACACTGGAGTAATTAATTTCTCATAATTAATATACCAATGTAGATATTTTTCTTAAAAGGTGGTGTTATACTCTGTGAACATAAGGAAATTGACTAGTAGCCAACTTAACATGATAAACCTCGTAACTTCACAGAGATTGGGTCATAACTAAAAAAATTGAAAATCCATGTCCATTTTGGCGTCCTTCCGTTACCGGCCTCATTAGTGTCCATATCTAATTTACATAATGCGGTCAAAATTTTAGAAATAGTGGAAATCAAAGGTGTCCCAACAAGGATCAAAGACATGCCATTTAGAATAAAAAATCAAAAGCAGGATCCTGGAATTATTTGATTGAAGTTCCAAAATTGTGTCTGAATGTCCTTCCGTTACCGTGGAATTGCCCATTTCTTATCCATACACCATGCTTTGGACCTCGGCTTGACGAGTTTTCATACAAGACTATTACTATACTATTCTTTTTTTTTATTATCATGAGAATGGGTAGTAGTTTCTGTGTCAGTCCTGTGTACGCAAAGATGTGTCAACCAGATAATTATGAACATAAAGTGATCTATTAACCTTCAGATTTCCCCCAAAGTTATATTTGAGGCTTCAATTATACTATACCACCACCAGCATATAGATGCTTATGAATGGAGTGTGAATGTTTAATATAAAAGGGGCACTGTTAACCATGGGTGTTGATCACGGGGGATGGGGGGGGGGGGATATATCCCCCAACCCAATATTTGAGGATAGGGGGGGGGGGGGGGGGGGGTGGCCTGTATTATCATCCCCCCCCCCCAAAAAAAAAAAATATATATATATATAGGTCCTGGCGGAGACCAATTTTTCGACCAGTGCCTTTTTTCATTTGGAGGATTAAAGGGAGGAACAATGCTTATTAAGCTACGCCTATTATTCTTCTTTCTCAATCATTTATGATTATTCTTTGCATTATTTAAATATTGGAAGAAACCAAAGCTGTATGTATTAGTTCACCTTTCGCTTATATATATATAGGCCTATATATAAACGAAAGGCGAACTAATACATACATACATATATATTTGGGGTTTATACATTTAAAATGAAGGGACATATTATATAACCCCCTCTCATTCATTAAGAGGAAATTGACAAAAAAAAGCCTTGTTTAAACCACATCTTGAGAGTAATAAGTGCCAAAATCCAAAATATTCAGGGGGCTGCGCCCCCTGGACCCCCATTACGGCCATCTGACCCAATCCCCCTGTACACACTTATATATAATTTCTCTCTGTGCGCGCACAAATAGAGCTCACTATATATAACTTAAATATAATGGGAATCTAATAAATTAATAATATCTTTACTTCAGAATATCGAGAATTCAAAAGCTTCCGGGGGCTCCGCCCCCTGGACCCCAATTAAGGTCATTTGACCAATCAACTGTACAGACTTATTCAGGATTTCTCGCTATGCGCACTAAAAAAAAAAAGCTTACTTATGTATGTCATAGCTAACGATGGGAATCTAATTATGAATAGCATCTTTACTTCTGGATATCCCATTGATATATTTGTTTTGCCAAAGTGCTTACCGAGTTCGTTACGTGCACACAATGTCCGATGACGAATTAGGTGCCATTCGGTTAAAACATATTTGTTGTCCCCTACCATCCCCCCTCCACCCACCTGCTGGGTTGGTCGCTTCGCTCCCTCGCCGATGATGGTTGAAATGACGTGTCATCCCCCCCCCTCCCCGAATGGCGAGAAGAATTCGACGCCTAAGCTGTTTACCTGTTGGAACAAGTGAATATTGATGCAATAACTTATCACATATACTGTCCACTGCTCCTAACTACAATCGGGAAGTGATCCATTCAATCATAAGTATATTCATATTGAGGGAGGGGGACATATTGAACAATTACAACACATATCTCACTTCTGTTAACATTATAATAATAATACTACTAATAATGGTGGCTACTTATATAGCGCACTTTCCGTCTTTCGACGCTCGCGGCGCATCACTATTATGTCAAGCAACAAGGTACAAGAGAAATTGAAAAGTTCCAAATGATTAAGGTTGATTTGACAAAGTTAATAGATCACGTATAGAGAACATTTCAGCACTTTCATTACTGTTGTGATGTGTTGGATCTGTTGTTAGGGTTATGATAAACACATACATGTGATCATCCTACCGAATTAAAACCTCGCAGGGTGATCCCGCGAGACTTGTATAAGAGGGAACCAACACCCCAAAATAATCTATTGTCTAGGACAAAAGCATCGTCCGTGATTCTATTGTCTCCAAACGTACGCGTAAATAGAATTGGTAATTGGTAATTTATGGCACTGTGTATTAATTACGCAACCCTTTGCAAAGTGTTGGGCAGCTATTTAAGATCACACAACGGTACCAAAACAACTAAGTATGTGTTTTTTGCCTGGTGGTCTCATTTGAAACTTCACTATATAACTTAAATAGCTGCAAAGCTAAATATGGGAATATAATAATAAGTACTGGGAAACCTCTGTAACCATGGTAACCAAACACTATCAAAATGTGCTACTATTCCGAAATACACTATCGATGTATTTAAAGCTTATCAACTATTTCAAATTTGCAAAAATATATTCATCGGAAAATGTAGGATTTGCACTCCATGTTCTTGTGATGAATATCACTTATAATGTAGCATGTCATTTATAGCATTTATGTATGTAGTCTTGCCTTTTGCAATTATATTTCTACGATAATACTTTGCTGTCAGTTACTGTATTCATTCATGGGTAGTTGCTAATTTTAAAAGTAAATGTATGTTCTATATCTTGCAACTAGGATATGGTTTGATATCGCACATAATGTATTGACGTCACTCCTGCCAGTGCATCACAAAATATCCATGATTATAAAGGGATACGTGTTCGCACTTCACGTGATCCTATGGTTTATAGTGACATCACCTGTAAACAGCTTTCTGTTCAGTCAAAATGGAAGGTTGTCGTATGTCTTGTCTCTCTAGCCAAACTATACTCTCATAATATCTGCTTTTTTAAACTATTGAATTCTACTTTTCTCGTTGCATGCCATTGTGATATGTGTTTGACTATTATTGTTCTTTAATGTCCATATACATTCATGTACATGTATTGAATTAATGATGTGCAGTATAATAGTTGTTTGTATAATGTATTTATTTTGATATATATATTTATTCACTACTTGCATGTATAGTTGTATATAAATATTTATTACTTTGAAGGACTATTGATTGTCAATTCAGAAGAGAACTGTGGAAAAGATTTAACCTGTTATGTTGCCATGGTTACAACATAAACTGAATATAGCCGATATGAAGGGTTCATAGCAACAAATACAACAAAAACAACAAATTTTGTTTCTCACCAACTTGAGATATACCTGCTGGAAAAAGAGAAATTATGGAAACAAAATACGTCACACTTTTGATTAGAATTATTTCCAGAAGTAATATGTTATGCAATGAGCAGGGAATAACATATCAAAGGACAATAGTTTGTTGTATACGTAAAATGATTTCATTTATCTATTTATTAAATACAGTGTTAAACTCGCTTCGTCGGTTAACGCATTGTTATAACATTTTCATCTGCACAGTGTTCTTCCTCTTATGTTTGTAATCATGTTATTGAAAAATATTTGTACATAATTGTATTATCTTCAAGAAATTAGTAAATAAGTAAAGTACCATAATGTTATCGTGTTAACAAAATGGTGAGTGGCTTTATCGCTTTGTGCAATATGGTGAACTGTTCGTGTGCTCTACAGTTAGCTTCCCCTGCTCTGTTAACCAGTGAATTTATGATGACATACTAATGCATGATAATATTAATTATATTTCTCGCTAAAACATGTATTATTGGATAGTGGGGAGAGCACTCTGTTATTTGTTGGCGATTACATTATGACTGCCCGATAGCCTTTAGTAATGGTATGCATAACAATGATACTAATTGTAATAACGCAACTATTGATGATAACAATAATAATAATATTAATAATATACTCGATATATATAGCGCCTAATATGATTGATAATCATCTCTAAGCGCTGTACAATGATAGAATTACCACTGTCATATGATACAATACACA
>JBAMJV010012424.1:0-7500 GCA_037951105.1 Echinarachnius parma | reverse complement strand
GAAAAAGCGGGGCCGAGACGCGTCTCGGCCGCGGCCGAGACTACCTCCAGAGCAGGGCCAAATGCGCGGCCACTTTTGGCCCCGCATTTGGCCTTTTGAGCGTTTACAGTGAAGAAAAGGCCGTGCCGAGACGCGTCTCGGCCCGGCCTTTTTTTCACTGTAAACGGGGTCTAACATGGCCTAATGGTTCCGTATGCGCCAAACGTTTGCGAGTGCACCAATTCTATTCACGCGTACGTTTGGAGACAATATAATCACGCACGATGAGTTATTCCTAGACGAAAACAGACCCATGATCGCATGCTTTAGTATGTGATATAATATAGGAATGATAATAGAGAATATATTTTCTGAACTTGTTCGTGGAATGGACTACTACAATAATATAATGTTTGGGTGGTGGTACCCTTTATAATGGATAGTTGAGTTTTGGTTAACATGGTCAAACTTAATTTTAGTCAACACAACCTGCACAAGAACATTAAAAACTAATAGTTATAACTCCGCCGTGATCGAAAGGTATACACAATTATGAACTACTAAGTAAAAAGCCTGTTACAATTAAAATAGCTGATAAAGCACAACAGGTGGCTATCTAAAAATGCATTGGCTTCAACTTTTTTTATTACAAGTTATTCATGTGATATTGATTAATAATGTTTTGTAGATTTTTTTAAAAGTGTAAGCATAGTAAACAAAAGTGATAGCGGCGAAACTAAATATGTATGCATGTAAGGTCAAGTGTAGAGAATATTGTGGTAAAGTAATTTTTGTTTTATTCACTCATATGTATAAAGTTTATGGCAACGTATACATGAAATTCATTTTTGATCGTGAAATCGGGCTTACGTGCAAGTATGATAGGTCACATGACTTCGTAATGGTTGGTCCGATTTTCGAAAATGTTGTTTTAAAAGATGCGCAATTTTTAAAGAAAATAATCACAATGCGGCTCGTCGTCATTTCTAGAGCAAATCGCGGACGAGGAGGCCCATTTTTAGGGTTAAAGAGATAGTTTAGTTCTGGTAGTGAGAGTACAGTTTTAGTCAAACTGAATTTTAGTAACCAAAACCGGCGACGCAGTCAGTATTGACTATTTACGCCATGTCTATATAATTGGCCGAAGGCCGAACATATACAATGGGCAAGGCGTTTGGCACCTGACTAGTGCGAATGCACTAGTTCGCGGAGGCCACGAAAAACCCCCATATCTTGATGGAGGAAACGTGGTTGCGTCCTTGGATGCCAAACGAGGGCGCACTCCATGTCTCCTTGTAAAAATAATAATTTTAAATTTTAATCTTTATAAACATTACCACCTACGGTTATCAATATGTGCGCACCCGCGCTCACACCGATAAACGCATAAACAAAACATATATAATAACCAAATAAGCTACCATTTATTTTATTATTATTTTTTCTATTTTATGCATATGCATATTTATATATCTTATATAATATATTGTATATATTATCACCCCTATTATCGACAAAATGTACGCACCCGCGTCCAATCTGAGGACAATATTTTATTTTATTTAAACATTGTACACATGTATGTGTTTATATATTTCAAATATATATTATATATATTCGTATCTATGTAGGCGCCCCCGCGCACTTCACTGAGACAAATTTATGTTATGTATTTATTTTTTTTCTATAAAACATCTGTGCACCCCCGCGCACTGACATATATATATTTCTATATAATTTCTATGTCAAATGGTGGTGGTTATTTAATTTTCGCAGACGCGCTCAATCAATTATGATTATTTACGTCTGGGACCGCCCTTTATCGTCACCTTCCGATAGACGCGGCCAAGATTCGAACCCGGGCCGATTAGTGCGAAGAGCGGAGCTCTGACCACTAGACCAGAACACCTCTTCACAAATGTCAAATGATATTATCTAATGTAGACAATCGGTATTTATGCTCTACCGTGGCTCCCAACGCAGAATCTCACATAAGCGAGCACGCTCCCGATAGGTCAAAAACGGGCCGCGTCAATTGGCCGGTGCACACGGCAATCAACCAATCAACGGAACACTGGTTCGGTCCGCCTACCGAACCAGCGTACAATACGTCGCCATGACACTCCCCTACAATCCGGCCCCCACCGGTTGATTCGAAACCCACGGACGAGCTAAGTAAATAAATAGACAGATAATCGACAACTATCTGAAAACCTCTTTTGAATAACTCTGAAATGAGGAAGCATTTTAAAATCCAATTTTGATCAAATAAAATTATTCTGCCATTAAAATTGTATGCTCTTTAAAATCTGACACTCAGTTTTTCATTGTCTCACACAAAATTATTTTGTTTAGTGCCTTCTCTATCAAAACTCAACTATCCCTTTAATGGATTGTTAAAGGTCCAAATCTTCAAAATTAAATTTTAATTCTAGCGGTTCACTTATAACCTTGTTGTATTCGTATTAACAATAAAATCATGGGACAGGTTTTGGTTTTTCAAATTTCCCTTTCGTTACAAAGATATGTATGATTGAAGTATTCATATAAGAAAAACTCCGGGCGAGTTTTTCTTCCGTGTACAAGTGAGTGCAGTGAGTAACTGAAGTCACTTTGCATTTTCGCTCATTACTTGGCCATACAATGTCCATTTGACTTGAATTTTTCACACACTACCTTGTGGACATATGGGATAACAACAGTATACATTGCATCAACCATTCATCACTTTTTGCACATGTCAACAAAGTTACTAGATCCCGTTCAGTTTTTAACCCTCTTTCTGACGATTGTTAGAATTTGTTTCAACTAATTGTTTGAATGGTTTACATTGTAGATATTGCTTTATGTTTGCTGTTCGATATGTGACTTTCCATTGTAGCAATAAAAATACACATTCAACTCAAAGAAATAAAAACAAGATTTACACTGACATATTAGCAAATTTGTAAAAAAATATTGATTCTATTGATAAGTTTACGGTTGCTTTAAAGACACACTTATTTAACGCTCAATTTATGCACTTTTACTTGAAACCCAGTACAATAATAATTGTACATGTACTTGCATTTATTTGTCTTCGTTTTTTCTTTACAACGCATATGGACATGTATTATCGCTATGCCTATGCGCTACATGGTGTATATACAAATTACTGACTAGTATTAATATCAGAAATTGTTGTGTATGTTAACAGTTAATGGTTTTCGTATTCTTTATTGTTTATACATATATATTATTTTCTTGAATATGAATTGAAATAAATGGTAAATGAAACGAAAAATGATGCAGACCCCGAACACAATTTGTTGTCACAGGGAAGTATCCAGTAGTTATTGACCATAAACATGATAAATATCTGCACAAATAATTCGTATTTGTGTGGATTTTGTGTTGATCATAGTCAGCGTGAGACGAATAGGATACGTATTACCCAGTAAGTTCCAGTTGAACCATCTTTTAATCAGGCAAACCTGTCATATTCATTTGCTGATTTGCCCTGTTGGTATTACAATTGCTAGTGATGCGGTTCTGATGCAGACAATGATGTTCCAAAGTTGAAGAATGCATGCACCTTTCCATAGAGGATGTATATGAACAGGAAAGTGCCGGGAGCGGGAGGGGGAGGGAGAGGGAGAGTGGGATGGGGGGGGGGGGGGGGGTGGTCAATAATAGGCATTTTCATACGGGTTGTAATATATCCCTTGGCTAACATGGTGTTATAGATCAAGACATACATTTAATGTATGTTTTGTTTAGGTGGTAGTCGCACCAATCAACTTATAAAGGGTGTATCGCACCAATCTGGGTTTACATTGCGCGATCGTACACGTGCGAGTCGTCTGAGAAAGCAACGTTTTCGAACACGATGCCACCAGCTGGCTGCCGCATTTCCGTCGGATTGTGGTAGGTATGGTTAATGACGCCGTCGTCGCTGCGTGAAGCGACCCCAGCCGAAATCTCAGCTGAGCCGGGAATAATCGCTCTAGCGACGGGGTCTCTTGCGGGAAGCTGCGGTTCGCACGTTGCATAATCCGGAGTGTGCGTACCTGCTGAAGAGCGAGCTGGTTTCCCTCGTCTAAACATCACAACGATTGGAAGGGATATCAAAGCCGCAAGCCCAAGGACACCGACAGTTGCACAGACGACAATTGTGATGATTACTACGTCACTGGGGCTGTTAACGTCTGGTTCCACCTCGCCTGGTAGAAGTGGAGCGGTGGAACTGGTGGTGGTCTTTGTAGAGCTATCAGGAGACCTTCGTGTATCGATAGATGGGATAGTAGACATACTGGTGACAGTATTTGAAGGGGGGCTCTTAAGAAAGGTTGAAGGCATACTTGAATCAGGATTTGCATCGGTAGGGGTATCCGGAGAACTTTGTGTCTTGGTAGATGTAATACTAGACCTACTGGTGAAAATATTGGAAGGGGAGCTCTCAGAAATGGTTGAAGGCAGACTTGAAGCAGGCTTTGCATCGGTAGGGGTAGAGGTTTGAGAACTACTGGCGTGACCGGTGTCCGTCTTCGTAGATGTAGTGTGAACAGTGCTGGTGCTAATCCCAGTACCTTTGGAACAGAATATCAAATTAGAAGAAATGAAGAAGGTTAGACATACAAATAAACATGGCTGACAGTACAAATACATTGGCCACCCATGTACACCGACACATGCACGTTAAAGGGTACCACTACCCCAAAATAATAATCTAATTATAGAAAGGTAACATCTTTAGTATTCCATTCCTTCAATAAGTTCACAAAAATAGGTTTTCAGAAAAAATATATAATTGGAAAACACATCACCATTCTCAGCCATGCGGCCATGCGGTCTGAATGCGCAGACTACCGGCCAGCGGCGCTCTGTGCAGACCGAACGAATCATCCGGGATTCTATTGACGTACGCGTGTATTGCATTGGCGCACTCGCAAATGCCTGGCCCGTGTGGAACCAAAAGATAGCCGTGGTTCCGTAAGTGGTGGAAATTAATTGCTTTGTTTATGAATTACACAACCCTTTGCAAAATGTTGGGTATATATTTGATATCACAAAATGGTACCAAAACATATAATAATGTGTTGTCCTTTGCCTGGTGGTCCCCTTTAAGGTCGTGTTTATAATAGCATTATTAAGCCGACTCCTTTCTTCAAATTACAAGTTTATAGGTGAAAGTGGATGATAAGCCTAGTACTGCACACTTACGTGAGTTCGCACCTTCTTCTCTATACAGTATGTTTTACAACTTACCTTCTCATTTACTTCTAGATTAATATCCAGATAAATCTCAAACTTCTGTTTTACAATTAATTTTGCGCACACTTTTCAACGTCATATTTAATATTACTTTTCTAGTTCATTCAGGACCTTAATTTAAACATACTTCCCAACTAACCAAGAGTAAGCTACTTTTCAACTTACTTTCAAACAAGGAAATATTAAAGCTGCAATTAGCGCTGTTGCCGCTGGCGTCAGCAAACGTGTACGTTACGGTTGTAGTTCGACCAACCGGGAAAGGTTGTCCAGGTTCGTGAGTCCTCTCCTGCAGAGACGTCGTACCTGAAACATTGGTTGCTGATGGCTCCGTGAAGTAGACAATCTCTGTAGTAGAACCTATGTCGGCTTCCTGAACAAAACTTGGCGGGCATGACACGGTGGGAGGAGTTGTGTCAACTGAAAACAACGATGGGATGTGTTACATTACAATTGCAATTCGTTTACTTCGTGAAATATAAAAAGAAATACCATACGTATAGTAACCATTTATACGAAAGATGAATTTGGAAACCAAAAGCTGTTCCATGCTTCAAAATGATGGTAAAGCTTGGCGGATGAGCCTGAGATTAATCTATAGCTTATTCATGTTATAGTGGTGCTTTCATCATCGGTCTCGGAAATTCGAGTGGACTCGGTAATGATTCCATTTGAATCGCAATTTCTTTTCTCATTTATTATACAATCTATTAAATTATTTTCGCCTAAGGCATTTTTAGATGGAAATAAATAAACAGGTACCAGTCGTGAGTTTGAGACGTGAACTTACAGTTGATCAACGAAATGCTGAAGTGAAGTCTATTTGCATGACTAATTCCTGTTGACGTTGTGAACTGTAGCAACAGTGTTTCTTCCAGAAAATAAACGGTGCCATTGAATGGGCTGTATTTGGTAAGGAATTTATTCTGTGTCGTTATGTTGTAGAAGTGCAATTGTCCGATGTCGAAAGTTATAATATTGACTTTGATAGCGGTTGCAGATATGGTGTTATCTATAAACCACCATGCTTTCATGTAACTGTCCGTAGTTTGAAATCGGGGACATCCCGGTGTCACAAACGAAAGGGACTTCGAGGTGTCGTTGAGTACTGTTGAGATACCAAATGACTGAATGGTTCCTTGCTCGTCGATTACCGGTCCTGAAGAGAAGGAATACCAAAGAATAAACTAAATCGAAAACGAAAAATAGGTGAGCCTCTCAACCCTAACCAACTGCTCATAATTTCATAGCCCAAAATCGTTTTAAGATTTTGCCTCGCCAACATATTTATATGGTAGTTGATAAAAATAAACTAATTTGTTCTAATTTCAAATTGCACTGTTTTACGATACCAATTAATACATTTAACCTCATGTGCAATGAGAAGATCTAAATAGATAGAATATAAAATATAATAAAAAAAAATAAAAAATAATAATCAATGCATTTAGTCACATGTGCTATTTCACAACAACTATTTCTTGTGACTTTTAAAATTGGGTCATTTTGTCTTTAATCTGTGCTCATTCAGCCATGAGGTGGTGAGTATGTCTATTTTGCACACACAATGTACATTACAACTGTAGAGATATTGTGGTAAAATTGCATCTCAAATCATTTATCATTTATGAAAATATGATATGATGAGCTCTTCAGGGGGCTAACTTATTGTGTTTGGTTTATATATGGGCAAGTCCAAGGTATTTGTTCCCAAAGGGGTGAATTTTCATCTTCACACATCACGCAAAGCTCAGTTTAACGTTTCAAAAGACTTACCAACAACACTTGCTCGGAACTTCACGCGGTATCTATAGGTGTCGTTAACCATGTCATTGTCGGAGTACTCTTTCCAAAGGTAGAGCCACATGCGATGGTTGTCTGAAATGCTAACTGCCGGCGATGTTCGGTTAATGGTATCAATGTTAGCGTTATACACTTCAAAGAAGTAGTGTTCTGGTGTCCTGATTACAACTACACCCATGTGGTCGAACTCCAAGACTTCTAACTTAATCCGACGGCCTTCCTTGCACTCGATTCCAATGCGGCATTCGTATTTTAGATCTCGAGGTGCACCGTCGTAGAAGGGCGAAGTGAACACAAAGTCTTTATGGTCCTCCAACTGGATTCCCGGCCACGCGTAAGAAATCGGTAAGATTTGGTTATCCACTGAAGATTGTTCTGTCATTTTGGAAGAAATTGCTATGATATACAAATAATACACGGTCTAGAGTGCGTTGTGTAAATGCATCGCACGCGTGGTTATGTTAGATG
>JBAMJV010012423.1:0-53985 GCA_037951105.1 Echinarachnius parma | reverse complement strand
CCCCATCCCCCCCGTGATCGACGCCCCTGGTTTAATGTGTTACTGCGGTTGGAAAAAAAACATGGCAGCCCCCCCAGTGTTCAGTCAAAACAAAACATATTGATTTTGTATCTGTATTATTTTGTGATACTAGAAGTGACGGGAATTCTGCACTTATCTTATCAGTAACTATATTATAAAGCGTTTGTCTCCCAGTCACGTTTTTTAACAACAAAACACTTACAAATAAGAATAAAGGCGGCCTCTTAACCCCCACGCACGGCCTCAGTTGATCGAGGAATACAATAATGATATTAAAGTGATACCTGTAAAGTGTCAGATATTGCACAAAATGACATTTGAGACTTCAATCCTATATCAATATCATTGTAAAAATACAATTGAAAGATTTGTGAAAGTTTGAAAGAAAACGAACACTGTTTACCTAGTGAAAAAAACGAATATTGAGTTCATATTTTATCACCGAATACTGATGGTCTGCCATACATTTGTCGCAGTAACGAATGATCCGTTTGAGATATTCGCACCCGGGTATGTTTACACACGTAGTACATAATTCATGGAATTTGCACTCGCTCGGCTCAAAGTTCAATCTCCGGAATGTTCTCACGCATGCTGCATGCGGACGTTCTCAGCTAGGACAATTGTACTTTTTATCAAAAGCGTTAATCAACGTGATTGAAATAAATGATTTAAATGATAATTATCTTCATACTAAAGGGACATTTGAAAAATCAAATCCTATTTTATTCTTCTTTTACCATAAGCTAAACAACACGGTAGAGGAGAACGAGGAAGCTCCAAGTAATTTTCGTGGATTTTGACACTTTACAGGTATGACTTTAAGGGGGTTTGGCCCCATGCCCCCCCCCCCCCCCCCCCCCCCCCCCCCCCACCCCCGCCTCTGGTAGGTCTATGTTTGGGCAACACATACACAGGACCTATATTATTATCAAAAACAATATTAAAACAAATATATTACACGTAAGTTTGTGTTGTTATATCAACCAACAACATAGGCGTTGATTTCTTATCGCCATGGGGGTGGGGGGGGGGGGGGGGGGGGCGGCGGATACGGCGAGGGAGCGAAGCGACCAACCCAGCGTGCCTATGATTTTATGACGGGGGGGGGGGGGGGGGGATACGTAGCGCACTAGGTAAGAACTTTGACAAACATGGGACAGGTTTTGGTTTTTAGAATTTCCCTTTTGTCAAAAAGATATTTGTGATTGAAGTTTTCAGATGTTAAACTATCCACTGGGGTGATTTCAAGTATGGTGTTTAGGGCTGGTGTTAGTGTTTATCAGACTGGTGTTTGTGTGTAATAAACACTAACACCTGCCTTAAACACCATACTTGAAATCACCCATTATGACCAACAATATAAATAGGCCTACTGGCTAATTAGACGCATGCATGGGTCTGCAAAACTGACTAATTGTCATACTAGGAACTTTAATCCCTTAATTAAGTTCTCAGACCCTCAGAGTCAACACTTCATGAGATATTCTGCTGATTATGAGTTTTCAAATTCTGATAAGTGTAACATTTGTATGGAAGCATATACTAAGACCAGCTCCCTGCTAAAATTATCATAATCTTCATATGAATTATTAGATAATTATTTTGGGGTGTTGATTCTCTTTAAATTAGTAGAAATGCGTTTAAAAAAATGTATTTTAGCTAGCTAGGATAAAGACCGTACATGTACAGTACACGTACCTCGATCGATGACGTACGTGCGCACCATAGATGCGCACAGCAACAAAGATTGGATCCATTTCTATGTAGTAGATCATGCGATATGCATATAGGTTTAGCATTCAACATATTATCGATAATTGAGAACTGTCTAAAAAAAAATCTGAGCGGGCATCAATGAAACGTAATGTTGTCCAAAAGAATAATAAACACTGTTGTTCACTCTTGAGAATATTAGACGCAATAAAATTAGTATACACTTTAAACGTATTTATTCGATTTATTTAGTTGAAGAAAATATGCATTTATATTGAATTTACTTTATAAATGTTCACTTTGATGTAGCCCTTTTTCAAAATGGCGGCCATGGCGCCCCTGGAAATTTTGATTAATGGATCGAAATCTTGTAAAATTACCAAACTGAAAGTAAGCAACGGGTCGAAAGTGTCTCGAGGATCACTTCTATTGATCTATGTTTACGAAGATGACAAAGTCAGCCAAGATGAAGTAAGATCTGAGCAGAAATTGAAGTCGCAACATGTTGGGACTGTGCAGGAAATACTCGTCAAGGAAGGTGACGTTGTAAAACCTGGGTAAGCCGCACGCTCGCACATACGCACTTTAACATACTCTTGTGTGTGGTAGGCAATGCATAAACGATGCATAGTGAGCGGTCCCCACTGTATTGCTTTCGTGTGCTTTGTCTATGTACACTGCACTACCAGGAAATCGTGTATATTGAGTGTAAATGGTCATGTGTGGATATAAATTATAAGCTGCCTTTTATAGCCGCCCTTGTCTTGGCCTGGGCTTGACCTCGACCTCGACCAACTATCTACATTAATCAACACAAATTAATTGAGATATTTAAAAAGTAAAAAGCGTAAAAAAGGAAATAAAGTTTTAAAAAGTTGTCGCCTTTTTGGCTTTTACGTCTTGCGCCTTTTTTACGTAATTACGGTGCAAAAAAACAAACACCCAAAATATTATTTCTTGACTTGTCTTTCTCATACTATTTTGTATTAGACATGACATGTATTAGACATGACATTAACAATATTAACATTATATTATAGTCCCATCTATTGCATTCCCAGAATTTATTTTTTGCAGTCAGTGATGATGTCATTTGTCAATATGTCAGGAAGATAATTGTATAAACACAAACAAAAACAGCATTAACACACACGTACACACACACTACGATACACCCACACGCACCACCAGCAGGGCCACCTATACCGTTTGTGTATAGCATACAGAATCACATTGCCGTAGTGCGTTATTTTTTCGCTCGGCGGGGCAATTGTGCGAGGGGTGTCGGCGAATTCACTTTGAGTTTGACCCAGTTGACAATGAGTTGTTACTGTTAGTGGTTACGACCGGACGCTAGCGGTATAGAACAATGGTACCACGTAGTGTGCGGCGCCATGTGTAACATACAAAGTATTTTACACATAAGTACAGGTATGACACGCACACACTCACACATGCATACAAACAAGTTCGCAGTCACATACAGACGCACATGCACGCACGCACATGCACACAAGCATGCATACACGCAAACATACACACAAATGCACATACACAAAGACACACATACAGTACACACATCTATACAAACACAAAGACACACGCAGATATAGATCAACATACACACACACATATGTACGTACACACGCGTGCACACACACACACACAAAGACAGACACACACAAAGACGGACACATACATTACACATAAAGGCACACACATGCATGATGCATACACACACAAAGACACAGACAAACATACACACGCACATTGAAGCGCTGCCAATCCAGGACCTCTACTAGAGGAAAATTAGTTTACTAATATATTACTGTGTATACTCGACGTAATTGACCCGATTGTATGAATTCACATTTCCGACAGAGAACTATTTTGAATACCAGAGGACATGCACAGTGTGTTTGAACTTTGAAATTAGATAGCCCAACCGCAACTGAAGTTGTACCGGGTGCATGTTATTTGTTTCTCTATATTTAACCTGTGCTCATTTCGATGGTAATTGATCTAGCATCTGTTTCCACTAGGCTGGCAAATGACTGTCCTCCATTGGAGGTGTGTCCACCTTTTGCTTTTGCTATACCCCCCTCGATCCCCTTTTGGGGATAGCCTGAAACCTAGATATATGGCACTGCCCCAAACTAAACTGAGATTGCAACTTTGGATCTGGCTTCATTCATGTTGAAAGGAATATTGCCCCCCCCCCCCCCCATCCCCTTTCTCCACCCCTCGCCCGATTGACTTAAGATCTGCCCGTCTTCAGGCTAGATATGTCAGTGTTTTGATCTTGCTGCCTTGATCGTTATGGGAAAAATACAACAGTCCCCACCCCCAACCCTCCCCCTCCCCCTAGAATTTAAGTGTTTAACATGGAAAAGGAGAAATTTGAAACTGTAGAACTGTAACTATCCCCAGGTATAATGACGACGAACATATAATTTCAGTAGCTTCAAAATTTAAACCTTTAATTTATGACGCTATCAATATTTATATTTCTGCACAAAATAACGCCTTTTTAATTTTCCCAATCTTTCCAAAAATGTTTAGTGATGAATATTACAGGGCTCCACACTTACCTTTTTGGTCAGCGACCCGGTCGGGCCAGTAAATTATTTCTTCCCCTTTCCTGGTGGCCCGAAAAAAAAATGTACTGGCCCGAAAATTTGATTTTTAAAGTAAACTTTTTACTGTTCAAAATATCACTATCTCCTGATCAAACCTGTGATTATAGATGAAGTATGTCCTGAAAGAAAACAAGATTTTTCTTAGTTCTTGTCTATGTTGGGTTGAAAATCTGCTTGCCCAATCGAGCCACCAAAATATGACTTTTATAAATTTGTGCTGGCCCGAAGTGCAATTTCACTGGCCCCAGGCCAGTGCGAGTGTCGAGCCCTGAATATTGGCAATTGAAGGTGGAAACAAGATTGATGATGTCTTCATAACTGTGATCATGTCAATTTTCGTTTCAGCATGACATCATCATGCAGTGTCAATTTTGGTTGAACAATTTGACATTGTTGAAACTCATTTCATTTTTATGTTTAAAGATAATTGTGTACCTCACCTGATGAAGAATATTTTCAACTTTCAACAATCTTGAACAAGTTGAAATTTTGTGGGCAAACTTAAAATATGTCACCACATTTGTAGTATTTTCAGAATTTTGTTTTATGATCTCTAGAAACAAATGAGTAAGAAGTTTTTATCATACATAGACCCTATAAAAAAAAGATAACAAATTTAAGTACAAGTACTTATAAGTTCTGGGATTTAAACAAATGTATTATTTTTTTTTTTCTCTCCTTTTTACAAAGATCGGTGCTGATGAGGATCGCAAGATGTTCACACCCAACTGTGATGAAGCTCATGTGTGCTGAATGTGGGGAAGACTTGAGAAAGTAAGCCAAGAATTGGAAAGCAGGCCCCATATTCATGAAAGCTCGCTAGCTTAGTTACTAGCTAAGTCTATTTTGGATGACGTGGCTAAGATTTCATCACAAGATCTTTTAGTTGCTAACTAGGGTTAATTTAGTGAGCTTAACTAGTTGACCCTAGTTGGGGACTAAGAAAACTGTTTGTTGCTCAATAAACTGCACATTTAAAATGCACTTAGCAAGGAACTAAGCTACGGAGTTTCATGAATATGGGTACTGGATTCTGAATTATCCTCTAAAATATAACGTTATATATTGCTCGTGTAATCATGTTTCATCAATGATGCATAAGTCACCATGCATATTATAAAGATGTATTCATGCAGCTTGTAAACTTCCACTGCAAAGTGTATTTTGAGGATCTATTTGTTGGGGTCAAAGTAGTAAAACATCACAAGGCTCAATGGCTCATTATGCCATAATAGTTGGATATCACAGTCAAATTGTAATATCATCTGATATAATTTTCATCAAAGTTTTTTGTCTAGATGTCGAAGGTCACGATATAAGGCAGAAAAATTTGACTTTTGGTAATGTGTATAAATAATTTGTTTGATGTATTTGTTTAATTGATAAAACCACTAACATCTACAATCAAGTTATGCTATAAAAAAAAAACAACGGCATGGCTTTGTGTGATTTTACCATGAATAGTATTGGTACTGGTTAAAGGGATAGTTGAGTTTTGGTCAAACTGAATTTGAGTAACCAAAACCTGCACCATTACAGTACAAACTAATAGTTATAACTCCACCATGCTCAAAAAGTATACACAATTACAAACAACTAAGTCAAAACAGTGTTATCATTTAAAAAGAGCCATTACAACTCCAGAGGGGGCTCTCTGAAAACTCATTGGTTTCAACCATTTTTCATAAAAAATTGTGCATGTGATGTTTTGTTAAAATAATGATTAAATATATAGATCATTAACAACTATTTACAAACCTCTTTTGACATTTTTTGAAAGAAGTGTATTTAAGCATTTTTGGTATTTCTGAGTCAAGATATCGCCTGACGATATCAAATTGTACAACTATGAGAGCATTCGAAAGGGGAAGATTCTCATTTCACATGTTTTAATCAATGACCTTTCAAATGGAATTATAACCAACCAAATTAGTGTCAAGGGGCATTTCGGGAAGTACCAATACTCAAGTGTACCTTTAATTAATTCATTCAGCAATAAATTAATACTGATTTCCTCCTGTTTATTTATATTTCCTCCTACAGAGAGGATGCTGCTGCTGCTGCCACCGTCGCCAAGGAACCTGCATCGAAGGCTTCTGTTGCTATGGTACACAGTGTGCCTGAATTACATGTCAGTCATGAGGTAATCACTCATTAGTCCTCTAGCCTGGGAAATAAATATAACATTTTGTTTGTAGGGGGATACTATGAAAAAAGCACTCTGAAATTTAGTTAGTTCTGAACTCAATATGCAAATTTATGTGGGCCCTTTTAGGCATCTTAAAGGGCTTAATAGCCCTAAGCCTGTGGTATTATTTTCACTGCTTCTAGCGTGCGATAATTGATTCAAAATACATTTTGGTGGCCAGATCGGGCCTCCAAAATGTATCTTTTGTAATTTTGTTGTGGCCGGCCTGCATCAATTTTTGGTGGCCCGGGTTACCGGGCCATGAGACTTGGTGATATATCAATGCATTATAATTTCTTCTACTGTTTTCCCTTTAATTGTGTAATTATTTAGGAAGCGGCTGTGCTAGCCAAACAGGATGAAGACTCTCTGATCAGGCATAGAAAGTTAGTCCTGCTTGTGGATCTAGACCAGACCTTGATACACACTACACTGGAAGAAGTGCCCGCTGATATGAAGGTAACGTTTTAAATCTTCATCATTCCTCTAAATTCCTCTTATTGTACATTTCTATGCACAAATTTATTTGCACTTTAACTACATTTCCGCAAGTTCTCTTAAAGCTAGTGGTGTAGAGTGGTCGGACAGATGGGGGGGGGGGGGGGGGGGGGGGTCACACAATTATTGGGGTCCCACTCTTTCTTTATTTTGTAAGGGACATCCCCTTATGTTTTTGTATTGTTTTTATTAAATTATTTGGGGCACCTTCCCCCATGCCCCCCTTGTACTATGCCACTGCTTAAAGCCTGGCCAATGTTTCTTTCAAAATGTTATAATTCATCCAAGCATTCACACAGGTTCCTAATATCCCAATATCAGCAGGCCCTTTTCCAAATTGAAATAATAAATTTGCTATCCTTCCAATACTAATTTCGCCCCATTTAGGGTGTCCACCACTTCCAGCTGAGGAAAGGTCCCACGTGGTACCACACCCGGATCAGGGACGGCTACCGGCAGTTCCTGGAGCGTGTCAGTCAGTACTACCAACTCCACATCTTCACCATGGGGGTGCGACTCTACGCCCACACCGTGGCCGAGATCATCGACCCCGACGGCAAGTTCTTCTCTCATCGCATCCTCTCGCGAGACGAATGCTTCGACCAGAATTCAAAGACTGCCAACCTCAAGTAATTAATTTCTTCTATTTATTTTGCTGAGCAGTTTTTCGAGATTTACTATGTGCAATATACAGTCAAACCTGTCTTAATGGCCACCTGTCTATAGTGGCCACCAAATGTGATCCATTACAGAAAAATAACGATGTTGGGGAACCTGTTTAGGGGTCACCTCTCTTCAGTGGCCACTTCGCTCGTTTCCCTTAGGTGGTCAAAACATAATCCCTTTTTTGACAGTACATTATTAGTTGTATTTAGTACATTATTACTTGTTATTGTGTTGATTTTCATACAACAACAACTGTACAGTATGTTAAACTGAAATGATTTTGACTGCATTAAGTCTGGACCACTTATCTCAAAATGTCATATTATTTTCTTTCAGGTCCATTTTCCCACGTGGTGACAAGATGGTTTGCATCATTGACGATCGAGACGATGTGTGGAACTTTGCCCCAAACCTCATCCACGTTCCTGCTTATCGCTACTTTGAAGGCACCGGTGACATCAATACACCTGCCAATCTCGGTAGCGACACGGCAGCCCTGCCACTTCCAAAACACAAGGACTTGAGTCACGCTGGTAAACCCCAACCACCTTCAAAGGATGTTGGAGATCAGAAACGGCAAGATGCGCAGGGTGAAAAGGAAGCTTGCTCTGCGGAGGAGGAAGCTAAAAAGCCTGAATCAGAAGTGTGCAGCGCAGAGGTATCATCAACCACGAAGGATAGTGAGGAAGAAAGAGACCAAGTAACTGCCTCTGGGGATACTAAGGTGAATGTGGAAGGGGAAGATAATAAAGCGAGTGAGGATAAACAAGAGGAGACAGAAGAGGGCGAACTGCCTCGGGACAAAGAGAGTGAGAACGACCCGGTATCTACAACCGAGGGCAAAGGAACAGAGGCGAAGCCAGAGGAAGAGACTGACGACTATTTCATACACCTTGCAGAGATCCTGCTCCGCATCCACAAAACATTCTTCAAGCAGGTGGATGCGCAACCCGACTCCAAGCAGCTGCCAGACCTCAAGGGCATCATCCCTGCCATGCGCCAGTCGGTCCTGCACGGATGCAATATCGTCTTTAGCAGTGTGTTTCCCAGAAACATGCCCCCGGAGCAGAGCAGAGCGTGGAAGATAGCTGTTGCCCTTGGAGCGAGGGTGTCGGCTCAGATTGTGAGCAAAAGCAAAGAGGAGCAAGCAAAAGGCAGAGCCACGACGCACCTTATCGCCGCCAAGGTAGGCACATCCAAGGTGCACATGGCCAAGCGGTGCAAAAGCATTGTCGTTGTTGAACCCGACTGGTTGTGGAGTTGTTGGGAGAGGTGGGAGCGAGTCGATGAGCGACTGTTCCTGCTGGCAGATGCAAGCAAGCACAGCAGCCGGTGTAGCACCCCTGGCTTCAGCGACACAGAGAGCACCAGTTCACAGAAGGTACGCAAGGGGAAAAGCAAGGCAAAATCGGCCAGCATGAACGGCAAACCCCAGTCAACCGTGTCTCCTGCCTCGCGCACAAAGAGCAGACCCTTGAGTATGTCTGAAGATTATAACCCAATGTACAGCTTTTCCTCTGAAGACCTTGCAAGCATGGACAGGGAGGTTGAGGACATAGTTGGCAGCAGCGATGAAGGCAGTAGCAGCAGCAGCAGCAGTAGTGACTCTGAACCAGATGCAGACCCTAGCAACCAGGTGAGTTTGGGAAGCGTGACAAGACCGGTTCCGTCGTCGAGCGACGAGAGTCTGACAGCGGAGAACCCCCGGGGATGGAAGCGCAAGAGGGACGACCGGGAATCGGACAATGATGAAGAAGGGTTTGATCCCTTTGCCCAGAGACCCAGAGAGGACAGTAGCTCCAGTGCAGGGATTAGCGAGGAAGAGTGGTTTAGTGAAGAGGAAGGTCAGAAGATGGCAAATACCATTGACGACCTGATGTCATACGAGAGAAGTGTTAGAAAATGGGACGACGGGTGAATCTTACAAACACTTCTAGCTTCCCTTAGAATGCTATCATTGAATTAAGATGGCTTGACAGACTTGATAACTTCTTGACAAAGGGACAAAGATGAATCTTAGAAAACACTTCTAGCTTCACTTAGAATGCTATCATTGGATTAAGATGGCTTGACAACTTCTTGACAAAGGGACAAAGGATGAATCTTGCAAACACTTCAAGCGTCACAATTAAGATGGCTTAACACTTTGTGCGCTTCGTTCGACTTTAGTCACAAACAGCAGCGCGCTTCGTTTGACTTAAGTCACAGACAACGATGCGTGCGGTGCACGCGCGCATACAATATACGTTGCGTGCCGCGCGGGTGCGCGCCTAAAATAATCTGGCGACGGGGGGGATCTACTGCACAGCGCACAAAGTATTAAAAGACTTGACTATTTGACATATGAGAGAAGTGACAAAAAGCACAGTTTGGATGAGTACTAATTATGATACAAAAGCTGTAAGCGTAAATGAAATGATTATAAATGGATGAACTGCTATCAGAATTCAGAGTTCATGTCTGATAAAAAACATCTTATAGGGGCAACTCCAGCGTCACGGACATTACAAATCACAGAATTTTCATGACTTTCCAATGCCACTACTAATTCATACCTCTAACTAATGTCTAACTTTTATTTTGATTACAAAACAATATCCTAGTTAAGTATGCAAAAAAAGTTTCAGACCATTTATCCAATTCGTTACTGAGTAATTCTGCGAAATGTGCGCCGTCACGGACATTACATCTTTTGGACATGACTTTTTGCATCCATATTCATCTTTGCAAAAGTCTGTGAGTTCTGAGACCTCACAAAGGTGATTTAGGTATTTAATTATAGACAAGGCAATGATGAATTGAATCCAAGTTGTTTTGGGGGAAACGGGCCAGGCATATGTGATCTAGACAACAAAACGTTGCGTCACGGACATTACATTTTCAGCGTCACGGACATTACACTTTTGTCCACTTTTTCTAAACTCAGAAATAACCCACAAAAAATGCTCCATTGTGCATGACACTTTTTTAATTGTACATTTGATATGTAATCAAACAGTTTTGAGAAAAAAAATTATATTTCAATTTTTTTTTCAATTAGCAAAAAATTATTTTTAAAATATTAATAATTTTTTCCAAAATTATTGTAAAATTTGAATTTTTTCAACATAATGTGCAGTAAACCAAATGTTCAACTATTTAAAAAAATATTATACATTTTTAATGAGGTACAATGCTGTTTTGTGCCAAAAAATTGTAAAATCTAAAAAAAGTTGTGTACATCATGGGCATAACACATGGAAAATCATGGACTAAGAGTATAATTTTTGCAATTTGATCATACTATATGAGATTTAACCATCTCTTTCTCCTCCCAGTAAGTTATAGTCAAGTCTTTATTGATTATTGAGACATGCATGTTCAAATTAAGCAAGGAATTTAGTTTTATAAATAGTTCAGAGTACTGACTCAAAGTTCACTATCTGATTAACGATACAATTTATTAAAACTTGAACCAGGAAGGTAGTAGTCCCCCTGTTACTTGGGATTATCTTATTTCTTGGCTAAAGTAAGACATTTACATAAGAAAATAATGCTTGATATTTTTTTGCTCTGCTTTTTTATACTTTTCACTGTGTATGTAATGTCCGTGACGCAGCCGTGATGTAATGTCCGTGACGCCATTCTGGACAAGCCATCAAATATTTTAGTAAATGCTCTTGATATACTTTATGATATAACATTCTAGCTTTGCAAATGAATTTTGAATTAAATTGAATTAGGACTTCTGCTTCTTCAAAAACTTTTATATCTAAAACGTCACGGACATTACACATCAATGTTGTAAGAATCAAGATTTTATCCAATAACAGTTTTCAAAAGTACAGATTTTTACACAATTTCCTTTTCTATGATGTTAAAACAAAGCATAAACAAGACATTAGAAGTAGAATTATTGTTCTGAAGTGATCCATATTTTTTAATTTTATTTCACAAACAACGGATGCCAATTTCATCATTTTTGGGGGTAATACATACAATTTTTGTCCCAACTTCAATGGCCAAAAAAAAAAAATTCTGCATTGAATTTCAAACTTTTTTCCTTTAGTCATCAAAATATGGTCCTTCCTCATTACTATCCAGTAGTTAACAAGGCTGTCCCATGAGTTTCATTTTTCCATCCTTGGGTGACATTTTTCGTGGAATTGCCCATAGAGATAAAGTCAGATAAAATGAATGAAGGATGTTTGATAGACAATATCTTCTCAAAGTGATATAGATGCCAGGGCCCATATTCCAAGAACCCTGCTATCCTAGTTTCATGCTAAGTGCATTTTTGATGCCATGGCTGTAGTTACAAACTAGGGTTAAATTAGTAGCTTCCAAAGGCTAATCCAACTTACCATAATTGGAAACTATGAAAAATTGCCTGTTGCTCACTAAACCATTTAGATCTGAAATAGATTTAGCATGGAACCAAGCTAGCAGTTTTATGAATCACTACTTTCTTTCTCTTCCTGTCTACCTCAAGGCTACCAATAGTACAGGGGGGTGTTTCACAAAGATCCTTAGTTGAACTTAACTCTAAGTTGGACTTAACAATTATGGAAAGCCATTTGTAGCCTTGGAATGAAATATATTCAAAAGCAAAAATACAAGTATGTTTGACCTTTTATAAATTTTACACCAAGAACATGAAATCATCTTGATAATAGAAAATATCAATGATTTGAATCAACATTTCATGCCTTTCAAAAGAAGTTTTACAAAATTGTTTCAAAGAAACTAACGGCTTTCCATACTTTTAAAGTCCATCCTAGAGATAAGTTAAACTTAGGATCTTTGTGAAACACCACCCAGGTTCCTCCACTTGTCGTGATGATCGATGTACTGATTTCCCAACCCCCTGACCCTCCTTGTATCTTAATATTAGTTAAGTTGGTCAATGTCCAAGGACTAAGGTCTGTAACCTTTCCACCCATGTATAAAGCTGGACTTCCAATAATCTTGAACAACTTTGAGGCATGATTTCCAAATTCATGTCATACAGTATGCAACTATGCATATATTGAAGGTTACGTTAGGTCAAGTTCAATGTGGGTTTATTCTGACCAAGGTCAAATGTCAATGAACTCTCCATGAAAACATACAATGGAAATATGCTAGACAGTGTAGCCCTATGAATATGCACCAGCCAACCTTCATTTTGTACTAGGTCAAGTGTAGTATTTTGTTTGCGATGGGGAACAATAGTACCTTTAGGCAAAGACATTTTTTTATACATTTTTGTTGATATTGTAATTGAATCTAATTCAGATCTTGTATATGATTGGTTTTTAAAAAGTCCCTTGCTGCCCCTTTTGGTTGAAATTATTTTGATTATGTTCATTAAGAAAAAAGCAATTGAAATTTATTACAGAAATGAAATAAATTTTTTGAAGCCAAAGAAAAACTTTAATTATGAATTGATGAAATTATTATGTAATAATTAAGAAAAAAATAATGCATCAACAATTTTCAGTATCAAGTTGTACAAGTAATTGCATTTTGCACTATTCAAAACATTGTACAATGTACATGAACATGTATGTTGACTTTCTTACTGGTATTAGATATTTATGAATACAAAATAAAAAATTAATTAAAAAGATTAACTTAATCAATTAATTACAAATAATTGAAAGGCATATTTTATCAGTGCCACTATTGTCCAAGTCAGCACTTTGACAATGAATTAACAATCGTAGATAAATCTTTGAACAGGTCTATAGTGATTCATTGATAAATAATGGATTTATAAGCACGTGGTCTTCATGACCTGGGGAAATAACAAAGGGGGTGTTCCCAAAAAAAGAACATGAACGTGAAGATTGACCAGTTACTCCATACCAGAATATTTTTAAAAGGGTTGATTTTTCATATTCATTTTCCTCATGAAAAGTCACACGAGATGCATAATTGTTTCTTGAAATTATGTTCATTTTGATAATGTATAGCCTAAAATAATTTTTCTACCAATTTTCTTCAAGTGGTGAATATTTCTTTATAGACTTACAGTATACAGGTTTCCATGCAACCTCAAATTTAGAAATAAAGACAAAACTGTCTTAGTGACCACCTGTCTATAGCAGCCAATTTGTCTATAGACTAAAGTGACCTTTTGCAGAGGAAAAACAATATTATGAAACCTTTATTTAGATGTAAACCTGTCTACAGTGGCCACTTTTCTTGTTTCATTTAGGTGGTCATTATATATAGGTTTGACTGTACACATTATGCACTTTTATAGAGTGTTTACTATTTTAGGGTTATTTTCCTTCATTATGATTAAAACAGAAATATCTTGAAATGCTGCATCATATTTCACCTTTGTTAAATGTATCATAAAATACCTTTAGACATCCAAGCTCATTTTTTTTTACAGAATGTATGAAATTAGTGGGTACCCATATTTTATTTAAAAAGGAAGTTTTTTTGCCAAAATATATTCAGTGAAACCCCATTATAATGAGCATCTGTGGGCCATTGAATGTCCCTTGTTATGAACATATATCCCTGTATATCAGGGCTTCAAAACAATAAAGTACATGGAACTCAGACCTGTACAAATCACCTCTTTATATCGGGTACCTCCTTATAGCATAGCTCATTATAAAGAGGTTCTACACTTCTACTGTACTTCATATAACTGTTCTGTGAACATTTCATCCTTGGAATATTTTCAACACCTTTTTTTAAATTCTTGCCATTTTTAGCTCATCCGGCCCGAAGGGCCCAATGAGCTTATGCCATGGCGTCCGTCGTCCGTCCGTCCGTCCTTCCGTCCGTCCGTCCATCCGTCCGTCCATGCGTCCACAATTTTCAAAATGCTTCTTCTTCGTTATTTTTCAACCGATTTTGATTCTGATTGTTTCATAAGATAGGGCTAGGAGGGGATTTAAAACTTCTACACAGAATCGTGAAATTCATTATATATGCTAATTTATGCAAATTTATTAGAAATCACAAAAAATGCTTCTTCTCCTTCATTTCTTGACCGATTTTGATTTGGTTTGCTTTATCTGGTAGAGCTAACTTTGGTACACTAAACTTCTACACAGAATTTTGAAATTTTTCTCCATTAATTAATTATGGTAATTTATGCAAATTTATTCCAAAAATCACAAAAAATGCTTCTTCTCCTTCATTTCTCGACCGATTTTGATTTGGTTTGCTTTATCTGGTAGAGCTAACTTTGGTACACTAAACTTCTACACAGAATTTTGAAATTTGTCTCCATTAATTAATTATGGTAATTTTTTATTTATTTATTTATTTATTTATTTATTTATTTATTTATTTATTTATTTTTATTATTTATTTATTTATTTATTTAGTTTAATTTATTTTATTTTATTATATTTTTTTTATTTTATTTTTTATTAATTTTTTTTAATTTTTTTTTTTTTTTATTAATTTTTGTTTTTCCCATGTCCCTTCTGGGGCGTCAAATTTATATTTTGTTCGCTCTATTTTTTTTTAAATTTATTTTTAAGTCCCTTCCAGGGCATCACATTTTTATTTTTTGACCAGTTGAAAAGTGTACCACATGAAATTTGCGATATTTGATGTTGCGAGATGCCGGATGAGCGCTACGTCATTGACGTTCTGGTTTAAAGTCCTCGACCCATGACCCATGACCAGGAAGGGTTTCTGCTCTGCAGGCTAAAGGCCTGGGAGTCAAATGATGTAATCATTATAATACTACTACTAATTAAATACTACATCCAAACCTGTGTATAGTGACCACCTAAGGGAAACAAGAAAAGTGGCCACTGTAGACAGAAGACCTCTATAGACAGGTTCTATAACACTGTTTTTCTCTTGCACAAAATCACTTGTAATGGCCACTACATGCAGGTTGGCTGCTATAGACAGATGGCCACTAAAACAGGTTTGACTGCAGTCAATGCAGATCTATTGTGTTGTAATGATCTATGATATGGTTGCGGCTTCTTGAAATTAGAATACTTTTTCTGACAGAACCGATAGATGTTCTGTTGTGTAGCAAAATTACTTATTTTCCGTCCAGTTAGCATCAACATAACGAGAGAAGGCATACTTGTAAGAAGGGAAAAGGAACTGTTATGAAATAATTTGCATATGAATGTTCACCTTTTGTACTAAACACTTTATTGGTGTAAAATAGCACTTTATTTTCCCCTCCACCCTGTTATGAAACAAGACCAAAACATGTCCATTGAACCCCCCAGTCCCCCCTCCCCCCTGCATACACAACCAAACCAGTCATGGTCTGGGCCTCACAATTTTGGCGAAGGACACTATTAAAGTATTGATGTGTTAATACTCGAGTGGATGACCCACATGTTAGCCAATGCATTGATATCTACAGTGAAACCTTGTTTTAAAACGAGCACCTCGGGGCCCATTGAATTTACCTTGTTATATCAGATATCTTATACCAGGGCTTAAAAATAAATGATAAAATTCGTAGAACCTGGACCTGTGAAATAGCATCTCACTCGGGTACCTCGTTATAAAGAGGTTCCGCTGTACATGCATGTTTGTAGAAACTATTAACTTTTCCGTTTTGTTTCTTGATTTGCCACAGTAGCTCAGGAGATTTTGTAATAATTATGTGTGAATATCTGTCGGACCAAGGGGTAAAAATTATTTATAATAATACAGTGGAACCTCGTTATAATGAGGTCATTAAGACCATGAAAATTACCTTGGTTATAATCTTGTTAAATATATCAGGGTAAAAATATCACTTGAAAAGAATCTAAGGAACGGGGCTGGTATTCAATTCAATACTTAGAATTTGATTAAGTAAGAAATTAACTTAGCAGTTACTAGGCTGAGAACTCTACTTTTAGACTTATAATAAAAAAGTTAATCAAAATCTAAATGTAATATTTGAAGACATTATGACATCAAAATTTGTGAAAGATATTCAGTTGATGAATGAAGCGAATCTCAATAACTGACTTAAGCTAAATTTTGACTTAAGTATGGAATTGAATACCGGCCCTGGGGACATGAAATCTACCTTGTTTATAAGAGTGTTTTGTTGTTACAAGAGCTCTTTATTACGAGGTCCCACTGTACGTCTGCCATGCTATGTAAACATACAAATCCTCATGTCATTTGTTACATGTACATGTATGGTACATATCCTTGTGTGATGTGAATCCTTCACTGTTTAGTCGGTGTGCAATGTTGTGTATTTATTATTATTATTAATACAAATTAATACTGGTTAACCGGTAGGGCCTATTATTTTCCCCATTATTTATCAGACTGCTTTGAATTCTGCACTGAAAGACCTGGGGATGTTTTACAAAGATCCGAAGTTGAACTTGGGATGTTTCAAAGAAACTAATGGCTTTTTAGTTCAACTTAGGATCATTGTGAAACACCCCCCAGGTTTTTTTTTTTTTTTTTTGGGGGGGGGGGGGGGGGGGGAGGGGGGGGGGGGGGAGAATGATAGGAAAGTTACTTTTCTCCATTTGCATTAGCCTATTTTGCTGGGAAAATTGAACTGCTAGAAGTCACAACATCTGTTTACATGGTGTGTGATTGCCTTGACAAATTAAACAGCTCTGTATAAAGTAGTATCATCTTTAATTTACCCCCTCCCCAATACGACTCGGTATCATTCATAAACATATTACTGAAATGGCAAGCTTATTTGATCCACAGATAATTGCATTAAAAAAATACCAATACCTAGTTAACCCCTTGACTACGGGAACCGAGTGGGTTGTGTACAAAGTCTTTGGGGATTTCATAAACTCGTAGGGAATGGGTCAATACTTCAAATAATATCAAAGTATGTTGCTGTCCTTTTCAGAATAATTCAACCTCTTTCACTTTTCGATGCAGAACTAGAACTACAAAATGTAGATGAACGTGTATGCATTTTTCCACATTGCAATTTTATGTACCATACATTATAATTTTCTATGTTGTTGTATGATAAATACATTGATCAGTACAAACTATTTCGTCTTGAAATACTTTTCAATAATTCTTGCAATTTGCTGTAGCCATAAGAACCTGGTGTAAAAATGTTCAAACGTGTACATGATTGTACATAAATTCATTCTGTATTTTACACATTGTATTTTAGTATAGGTTTTTCTGTCCATTTTCAAACTTGTTATTCAATTTTATAAATTTTTACTCCAATTTCGGCCCGGGAAGCCTTATAATATCTGTCAATGTCAACTTCAATTTCAACTTCAATTTTGTCTTTGGATGATCAGTTTCACGAAAAGTCCACTCAGGACGAGAGCTATTTTAAGGCAAAATTGATCATTGTTTTCCTCTACAAATTGGCAACTCCTAAATTTTGTTGACCGATCAATGACATAAAAATAGGTGGAAAATATTTAGTAATGACAATTTAAGACAAATATGAAGTGACTTTGCCGCAAAGTTGCCAATTTGAATGCCAATATCTGTTTTTAAAATATCACAATGTGTTACCAATTTAAGGATTTTTCTAAATTATAGTGATTTACGCAATAATAAAAATCATTAAAAAATAACTAAAGCAGGTAGAGTAACAAAATAGGGCTCTAAAAATAGAGGAATTTATGCTCTTTCTTCCTGTATACTTCACATAACTAGTCTTCTTCTTGTTTAAGTGTAGGACTACCAAACCACAAATATGTGGGCCTTAGGCACTGCTTTTTACACATTTTAGTCCACTACAAGTCAAATTTGTCTGTCACAGATGTGTTTTCAGCAACTGTGACCGACGAATTTGAATTGTAACTGACGATAATATGTGACAAATTACTAAATTTAGTGAAATTTTGTGAAATTGATCGACCATCTATAGACGAAATTGAAGTATGCATTGGCACATTCCAGGCTCTTGGGGACGAAATTGAAGTGAAAATTTATCAAATTGAATGACAAAAGTTTGAAAATGGATTGGAAAACCTATAAAGGAATTGTTCCTTCTTTATGCGAGTGAATTAGGGGCAAAATAGCAATTCTAATTCAGATAGATCATTGGTGTGAGGGAAGTGATTTGATTGAGGTTTATAATAGAAACATATTTTATTTCGATAAATAAATGTGTTAAAATATTCAGGAAATGTCTTGTACAACATTTTATTTGAGACTATGGTCCCGTTGCAGAAAGAGATACAATCGCTTGTAAGTTACAATTGATTGTAAATCAGAAAACTTTGCGCGTTTCAGCCAATCAGATTCGCGCATTTAGAACTCATGATCTGACTTGCAATTAATTGTAACTTACAGTCGATTGTATCTCTTTCTGCAATTAAGACCATGAAAATTACCTTGGTTATAATCTTGTTAAATATATCAGGGTAAAAATATCACTTGAAAAGAATCTAAGGAACGGGGCTGGTATTCAATTCAATACTTAGAATTTGATTAAGTAAGAAATTAACTTAGCAGTTACTAGGCTGAGAACTCTACTTTTAGACTTATAATAAAAAAGTTAATCAAAATCTAAATGTAATATTTGAAGACATTATGACATCAAAATTTGTGAAAGATATTCAGTTGATGAATGAAGCGAATCTCAATAACTGACTTAAGCTAAATTTTGACTTAAGTATGGAATTGAATACCGGCCCTGGGGACATGAAATCTACCTTGTTTATAAGAGTGTTTTGTTGTTACAAGAGCTCTTTATTACGAGGTCCCACTGTACGTCTGCCATGCTATGTAAACATACAAATCCTCATGTCATTTGTTACATGTACATGTATGGTACATATCCTTGTGTGATGTGAATCCTTCACTGTTTAGTCGGTGTGCAATGTTGTGTATTTATTATTATTATTAATACAAATTAATACTGGTTAACCGGTAGGGCCTATTATTTTCCCCATTATTTATCAGACTGCTTTGAATTCTGCACTGAAAGACCTGGGGATGTTTTACAAAGATCCGAAGTTGAACTTGGGATGTTTCAAAGAAACTAATGGCTTTTTAGTTCAACTTAGGATCATTGTGAAACACCCCCCAGGTTTTTTTTTTTTTTTTGGGGGGGGGGGGGGGGGGAGGGGGGGGGGGGGGAGAATGATAGGAAAGTTACTTTTCTCCATTTGCATTAGCCTATTTTGCTGGGAAAATTGAACTGCTAGAAGTCACAACATCTGTTTACATGGTGTGTGATTGCCTTGACAAATTAAACAGCTCTGTATAAAGTAGTATCATCTTTAATTTACCCCCTCCCCAATACGACTCGGTATCATTCATAAACATATTACTGAAATGGCAAGCTTATTTGATCCACAGATAATTGCATTAAAAAAATACCAATACCTAGTTAACCCCTTGACTACGGGAACCGAGTGGGTTGTGTACAAAGTCTTTGGGGATTTCATAAACTCGTAGGGAATGGGTCAATACTTCAAATAATATCAAAGTATGTTGCTGTCCTTTTCAGAATAATTCAACCTCTTTCACTTTTCGATGCAGAACTAGAACTACAAAATGTAGATGAACGTGTATGCATTTTTCCACATTGCAATTTTATGTACCATACATTATAATTTTCTATGTTGTTGTATGATAAATACATTGATCAGTACAAACTATTTCGTCTTGAAATACTTTTCAATAATTCTTGCAATTTGCTGTAGCCATAAGAACCTGGTGTAAAAATGTTCAAACGTGTACATGATTGTACATAAATTCATTCTGTATTTTACACATTGTATTTTAGTATAGGTTTTTCTGTCCATTTTCAAACTTGTTATTCAATTTTATAAATTTTTACTCCAATTTCGGCCCGGGAAGCCTTATAATATCTGTCAATGTCAACTTCAATTTCAACTTCAATTTTGTCTTTGGATGATCAGTTTCACGAAAAGTCCACTCAGGACGAGAGCTATTTTAAGGCAAAATTGATCATTGTTTTCCTCTACAAATTGGCAACTCCTAAATTTTGTTGACCGATCAATGACATAAAAATAGGTGGAAAATATTTAGTAATGACAATTTAAGACAAATATGAAGTGACTTTGCCGCAAAGTTGCCAATTTGAATGCCAATATCTGTTTTTAAAATATCACAATGTGTTACCAATTTAAGGATTTTTCTAAATTATAGTGATTTACGCAATAATAAAAATCATTAAAAAATAACTAAAGCAGGTAGAGTAACAAAATAGGGCTCTAAAAATAGAGGAATTTATGCTCTTTCTTCCTGTATACTTCACATAACTAGTCTTCTTCTTGTTTAAGTGTAGGACTACCAAACCACAAATATGTGGGCCTTAGGCACTGCTTTTTACACATTTTAGTCCACTACAAGTCAAATTTGTCTGTCACAGATGTGTTTTCAGCAACTGTGACCGACGAATTTGAATTGTAACTGACGATAATATGTGACAAATTACTAAATTTAGTGAAATTTTGTGAAATTGATCGACCATCTATAGACGAAATTGAAGTATGCATTGGCACATTCCAGGCTCTTGGGGACGAAATTGAAGTGAAAATTTATCAAATTGAATGACAAAAGTTTGAAAATGGATTGGAAAACCTATAAAGGAATTGTTCCTTCTTTATGCGAGTGAATTAGGGGCAAAATAGCAATTCTAATTCAGATAGATCATTGGTGTGAGGGAAGTGATTTGATTGAGGTTTATAATAGAAACATATTTTATTTCGATAAATAAATGTGTTAAAATATTCAGGAAATGTCTTGTACAACATTTTATTTGAGACTATGGTCCCGTTGCAGAAAGAGATACAATCGCTTGTAAGTTACAATTGATTGTAAATCAGAAAACTTTGCGCGTTTCAGCCAATCAGATTCGCGCATTTAGAACTCATGATCTGACTTGCAATTAATTGTAACTTACAGTCGATTGTATCTCTTTCTGCAACGGGGCCAAGGTGGCTGTGATGTCTAGTGAATTATCAACAGGGATTATTACAAACGATAACACAGTCAGGAACCCTGATTAGATTTGTAATTATCCACTGGATAGTTCAAGCTGTGTATAAAAGCAGTGCAATGAATTAGCAAATATCACTTCCCATATCCGCTCATTACTTGTGGCATATAATATCCATTTAATGTGAAATTTTCACACATTTCCCAGCGGACAGATCACAACAATACACATTTTTAATCAACTATTGATCACTTTTTGCACATGTCAACAAAGTTACTACATCCCTTTATTAACTAGAACTATCTAAATACAGTGGAACCTCGTTTATAACGAGCTACCTGCTATAGCAAGGTAATTGCACAGGTCCAGGTTAATATGCTTATTATTTGTAAGCCCTGATACAACAAGATATCTGATATAACAAGGGAAATTCAATGGACCCAATGTGCTCGTTATAATGAGGTTTCACTGTATTACTTCATAGCAGAGGCATACATTTTAAAAGGAAATAAACTTGTTTTTTGTTGTCAGACAATGATTTAATATATGGTTCTGTATTTTTCAGAGGAAACAAGCCTGCTTTAATACCATTTAATGGTAAGCCTCGACAACATACTGTCCTGAACATATTACAATCATGAATTAAAATGGTTAGAACTGCCTGATAATTTTCTTTTATAGCACAGGGCTTAACTCCTTGAGTGCCAAGCTCGCATTTGTGTGAGTTACAAACTTACAATCCACACAAATGCCATAGAGCATTGAAATCCCTGGCACTTACCCCATAATACAGTTATGAAACATTTTTTTCATCACAAATAAATAAAAGCATAATCAGTTGCTTCATGAAAATGACATGAATTGCATTATAAACCTTTAACACAATTGTCTTGAGATCATTTGAAGAAAAAAATGTAAACACATTTCATCTCAAGTTTGAAAAGGTATTGCTGGAAGACATTAGTTTGGATTTTCCATCTTTTCACTATGTTCCCACATTCTTTTGTTGACATTGATATTCTGACAATTCTGAATCAATTTACAAGAATCCAGTCAGTCATTCATTTGCATTGTATACATGTATAGACAATGAAATGTCTACATTTTCAGAATTAATCATATTCTATCCACTTCCATAATTTTGGGGAAATTCCATGGCATTATTTATGAAAAGCAAATAATCATTCAATTATGACCATGTGGCAATATACACTGTACTGTACTTGCTGTGCACCATGAGTTTATTTATCACACAATTATGTGCAAACACATTTGGTAGGCCCTTTGTTTCTTCATAAATTTCAATTTCCATTTATCCAACATGTTAGCCTTAATCTGTGCAATTTCCAATCCATACTTGATATATTACATAAATACAAGTAAAGGGACCATTTTCATGAATAGCTTTCAGTATTGCAAATTTGACAGAATAAGTATTAAAACAAATAAGACAGTCAATACTAGACAATCATCGCTCTGATATAAAAGTTGGGTCTTTATCTTGCACAATATCAATTCTCTACTGCATGTTTATTTGATTTGCTGTAAAAGCATGACAATTATTTCAAATCAACTTCCCAAGTTTCCACCTGTGGTCTCCTGTCGTCTCCATAGCGTCAACAGTGTCTAAGGAAATGAACATGCAAACCTATAAATGCTGAATACACAGCTATTTAAATGTTCAGTTAGAGAAACTTTGCATGTCTGGTCAAACACTGCCTTTGAATTCTACATATCTGCATGTTTACTGACTGCTATATACTGTAAAAGCTGGAGACTGCATTCTTAAGAATCATTTCCAATCAACGTTTCCCCTGTGGTCTCCATAGATCATTTTATTACACAGGCAAATTTTTTGTAGACAGGCAGTTTTCAGCAGTATTTTTCTTCATTAATTGGCAATAATGCTTGATGCTCAGCTATTAAACTGATCAGTTCAGTGAGCTTTTTATATTATGTTTGGTCAACTTGATGAAGCCGTTTGATCTGCAGGAGTCATGTCGCCGCTGCATGTCATACCAATGTCGGAGTCCCAATAGGAGTAGGCATCAGACTTGTTGCCGGTTATGGGGTCCGTTACGTTGCCCAGGCTGTAGATGATGCATTCCATTTGGTAGTTGACATGTTTAGATCTTTTCACAGACAGTACAAGGATTTTGAAAATGACAGAGCTCTGCAGAATGCACAGTTTTTTAAATGTTCAGTTAGGTAAGCTTTATATGTCTGGTCAGCTTGTTAAAGTAGAACTTGTAGAAGCTGCCTCATCTGAAGGAGTCCCGTCACCGCTGCCTTCAAGCGTGTTACCAATGTCGGTGTCCCAATAGGAGTAGGCGTCACACTTGTTGCCGGTTACGGGGTCCGTTACATTGCCCAGGCTGTAGATGATGCGTTCCATCTGGTAGTTGACATGTTTAGATCTCTTAACCGGCAGCTCCTTCACCAGCACGATGTCGCCAACCTTGGCCGCTTCTTCTGGGTCATGGGCAAAGACAGTGGACCTCTTGGGAAAATACTGTCAAGAAGAAAGATAGAAGTGCATGTAGTTATAAATGTGTGAACAAATGTATGATCAGACAAATGGTTACCCCGTGACATTTAACCATAAAAGGACTGAGCTTTTTCAGACCTTCAAAAGTTAAATTTAGCACAGTGCTAAAATGCGTAATTTGCGTCGTTTTATGTCAGGAGTAGGTTAAATTTAACCCACTGTTTTAAGGAAAGCCGGGTAGTTACTGCTTTGCCACCATGGTCTCCGTTGGCACTTATCTTATTTCTGGGGGAAAATGATTTGAATATTAGTCATTATAAATAGTCTTGAAATAATGTTTATATGCATGCCATTTTGTCTATATGGGTTCAATGAAATACTTTTAAATACTTTAAAATACAAAATTAATTATGAAAACACTATATCATATGATAAGCAGGATAAGCAGTGTTGTAAATATATGTGTATTAATCATTTTAAAAATCACATGATTCATTGACATTGGTATGAATACAAACATACAAGAATACAAGAATTTTACAACCTAGTCCTAGTCACTCCTAGATGATCATTTATAGTCCCCATAATCCAATATAACAATTAATTACACAAATTCAGAAATTAGAAAACAGGGCATTCTCGTTGAATCCCCTCCATGACTTTGTATGCATTTATAATCATGACTAAGACTTTTGTAAAAGAACCTGTCCATGTTCTATGACTGTTCAGACCGAGACTTAACCTAACCAGGCGCCGTACGTAGTACGGCGCCTGGCATACTGAGGTGTGTATACCGTGATGGTAACACTTGATAGGCTTTAACGGCAAACACACTTATAAAAAAAATATATATATCATACTTTAAATAACATATCTCGGTTCATACTTAAGAATTATGTTATGCATGGACATCAATGATCCAAATTGCAAAACGTCTGATGCTCCATTCGTTTGATTTATCCTGAAATTTACTATAAAACTGGCAAGATTACAGAAGTGACGAAAATGGTATCCGAATTTGTTCGCTGCAAGCAATATCAGGTGATCAAAAACTTGTCGGCAATGCACCCCCTGTATGTACCCGATCAACCGATCGCCCCGCGCATGCGCTATGCATTGCCGACGAGTTTTCGGTCACCTGACATTGCATGCAGCGAACAAAGACGAAGGAAATAATAGTCATCATCATCATCATCATCAATTTGAGCTAAGTTATCATTCTTTTGCAACAATTTAAATAGCAAGCAAGGTAGGTTGAATGTTTAATTAATGTCTAGAACTAAAAAAATAATAATAATAATAGATGGAAAGTTCTTGAAACCACCCGTCGGCAAATTTCCTACAAATTTTTTAACGTTTCGTCTTCACAGCGCCGTCCTACGGACGGCGCTGATCACAGTTAACCGAGACTGAGAGTTGCGATTTATATATAGCACGTCATCTGCGGTCCTACCAATCACCGCGGACACCGCGAAGCACTACGAAGCACTACGAATTCACTACTAAGCACTACGAAGAGCAAAAAATGTAGAGGTAGATGAGGTACGGTAGCTGCAAGACAACACAATTCGCAATTCATGATCGATCAGACGAGGATCGATAACCGCGCTAGAATTTAGGATTTTTACAACTTTGTTAAAGGGCAATGCAACTCAAGAATAGAGTTTATCCTACTTGATATATCGTAATATGCCTTTTTATTATATATAACATAACTCCGACTCAGATTCTGCTTTGGGAGAAATATGTGAAAACTCTATCGGGTTTACCACTATTCATGCGAACACTGGAGGCCGCCATTATTAGGTGTGTGCGGACTTATGGTCAGTGATATGCACTAATGCATTTCAATAGCACTTATTGAAGCCATTGTCTGAATACGTTATAGATGCTTTGACGAGTCCGTAAATCAGTGAAAAGCTTTTTGTTCGGCCCGTAGCACACTCGTCATAGTTTGCAAAGCATGTCGGGCAATTACAAGAACATGGCCGCTCCCATCACCTTTTGCCGCCGTAAGAATTAGTAAAATGTGGGTATGTTCACGTAAGGATTTCATGGGATCCAGGAGGCCAAAATTGCCAAGTTATGTATCAAATAAAATGTCTGTTCACCCTCTAAACGATAATAATAGCCGAAAGCCATAGTTTCATTGCCTTTAAATCATTGTAATCAGGAGACGTCGACAGTGGCGTAGCTAAAAAAAAAAAACAATAGAAAACATAAGGGGCCATTTTTGGCAAAAACAAAGAAATACATAAAGTGTGCCCTCCAACAATTGTCGTGCCACTGGGCGTCGATCACGGGGGGGGGGGGGGGGGGGGCGTTGTGGACTAGCTGTATTGTGATCCCCCCGTCCCCGAATATTTGGGGTTCAATAAATATATAATAAGTAAACATTAAAATTAAAGTGATCCAGGCAAAGTGTCTAACTCCACGAACCATACTAGGAGCTTCCTCGTTTCTCTTCTGCCGTCCCTTTAGTATGAAGATAATTATCATGAAAAATCATTATTTCAAAAACGTTAACTAACGGTTTTGATAAAAAAAAGTACACTATTGTCGTCGCTGAACACGTCCCTGCCAGTGCGCGTGGGAAATTTTCCCGACCCACTGAACGTTGAGCCTAGCCCCGGGGGGGGGGGGGGGGGGGGGGGGGGGGACGGTGTGGCACACGAATTATTTTTTTGACGGGGTGTGCCTCACGGAACTCTGAAATGGGGGTCTGAAGAGCCGACTACAAGCACAAAATATAGGGTCTTTGGAGCTACAAAAACCCTGAAACGGGAGTTAAGGGGAATAAGGAGCAGACTAAAACTACAAAATACGTAGACTTGGAGCTACCAAAGACTTACGGAAACCTCCAACTAAGGTTCAAAAAGGCTCAAAATGGCTCAAAAGAATCAAATATGGAGGTCCAAGGAGTTGAAAAGGTCATTTGTTGGGTCAAAGAGGGTGGGGTTGATCCCCTCACCCCCCCCCCCCCCCCCCCCCCAGGCAAACATTTTATAATAACATAATCCTAAATTCATGCAAAAAAGAGCAATTTGTTTGAATGGGGGTATTTACTCGCACTGCTGGTTTAATTGTCCCTCTTCTTTCAATTAGGCGCAAGTAATTTTTCACAATCTGTACACCAACAGTCATTGATCGCCCATGCTGTGAACGAAAATTTGTTTTGTTCGTGGTAGATAGATGAAACTTTTAGGCATCCATTGATATGAAAAAATCTTCGTATTATATAAAAATCTAATTTTGAAAAAACGCTTTTTTTGATACGCTCTGTATAAATACGAACTGGAGGTCAGTGATACTATGGAACCTGGTGATACGAACCATACATCAGTCCAGTGCGGATCTAGGGGGGGGGGGGGTAGGGGTATAACCCCCCCCCCCCCCCCGGGCTGCCCCCGGGCCGCATCGTCATTGGGTCCCCCCCCCCCCTCTTAGCAAAAAGGTAGATCCGCCCTGAGTCCTATACATTTTGAATAAATGACGCCACCACAGTATGCGTTCATCTTACCTGCAGATGAATTTAGGATTCACAATGATTTGTAATATTGTCCCAACCCAGGTCGAAAAAAACAGTTGAAACCAGTTGAAACCAGTTGGAAATTCAACTGGTTTTTTACTGGTTTTAACTGGCATCAAACGGTAGCAGTTAAAATTCCTGGTTCCCAGTAAACATTAATGAACAGATCCAGCAGACCAGTTCAAACCAATAGAAATACCAGTTGAAACCAATTCGAAATACCAGTTGAAACACCAGTTGAAACCAACTACTTTAACTGGTCCTCATGTACTGGTTAATTCCACTACTGGTTTCTTTATGGTTTCACTGGGTTTCTTACTGGTCAGCCTAACTGGGTTCTTACTGGATTCTTACTGGTTGTTCAGTTGATTCCAGTTGATTCCAGTGTACCAATTTCCATATTGAAACCAGTTGGTATCAACTGGTACCAGTTGGCAACTAATTTTCAACGGTTTTTTTCGACCTGGAATAAATGTCGTTGATGATCCCTAATACTATAGCATACCCTGTAGGATAGTGGGTATATTACGGGGGGGGGGGGGGGGGGGGGGGGCTATATAGTCCCTCGATAGAGAGAGTTGCGACATCTATTGTTCACAAACTGGATACAAAATGGCGGAAGGAATTTAAACCATTGAATGCTCAAAGAGGTTCAGTCATAGTTTAGCGCATTGTTGAACTCAGCATTCCTGGATACTTAAACCAGCTGTCACCATTTGTATCCATTTGTGCACAACAGGTCGCTACTCTCTTTATGCAGGTACTCTAGGGCGGGCTATGTCCAAGCAAAGGGAAATGTATGATTTTATCCGTTTTATCAATGTAACCCTATCAAGCTCAAGCTATTTTGGCACTCCCGTGATTATTATAATCGATCATTACATCCATGGCATCCATGGCATAAAAATATATATTCTCAGAATCTCAAACGAGAAATGCTCTGACATCGATCATGATCGAATTGGATGGATGTTTGGCAGCTACCATAGTCTACCTCTACGTGTGCGCATTAAGGCGATTTTTTTAGTACAGGGCGCTCTTCGCAGTGCACTCTTCGTCTTCGTAGTGCTTCGTAGTACTACGAAGACGTGCTCTTCGCAGTGCTTCGTAGGGGTTTCGTAGTGCTTCGTAGTGTGCTTCGCAGTGCTTCGCAGTGCTTAGTAGTGATCCTTGGGGATTGGTAGGACCCCGTCATCTGTTCTTACTCTACTACATTGTAGTTTTAGTATGTGGGCATTCATGTGTCTTTGATTTTGAAGAGAATGCCGAAAACAGTCAGGTGATGCATAAGCCCGGCCTTGAGTCTTGTATACAAGAGTAAATATAATTATAATCAGTAAATGAATGGATTGACAATCATTGAGGTACACAGAGTCAGTACAGTTGTAATACATTATTAAGACTAAGAGTAGAGTTGTACAGGGGACGATGCCATCGCCTCCCTCGATGTCGCCAGCCCGGGCCCGTGCCTAGCTTGCGCGCAACCGCTGGAAAAAAAAGGTGGAAGACCACGTTTAATTAATTGATTACCTGAGTGACGTAAGGGTCCAATTTCAAATGATTGACTCGAACCCTGGCTGTTCGCAGCATCTTCGTCCCAATAACTTGCCCTAACATTATTTTTCGAACTGGACCAGCCATTATTATATAAAAAATGCCTCAACTGTTTAGGCTCAACTCTGCGACTTCGACGGGTGTACATGTACATGTGCGACGTACATATATTACGCGTGCATTTTCACATGACCCTACCGTACTCGGCCGGTTGTCGGAGTCGGAGAGGTCGCGCTTACCGCCGCGGGATTTTCAACTTTACCGTATCATACCGAACCGAAGACGCCTACTGCGCTGGCCTAGCTGCTGGCCTGCAGCGCAGCGCAGGCAGCTTGCATACAACTCTGAGAGTCGAGAAGCGCCCACCGAGTACCTCATCTAAAAGTCAAACTACCTCGCATCGGGAAGACAGATTGACGTTGAATTGCACCTTTTGTCTCCTTAATCATACCATCGTCCTTTGGACCAAGTTACCGTAGAAGTTATGGCATCAAATTCAGGGAAAGAGCAGACGTCTGGGCCCAGAGTTCAAATAATTACTCCTCAACAAACTCCAAATCAGCGGACAGTTGAAAAGGGCCGCTCCATTTCGAGGAGGCTTCACACTCCTTACATGAAGACGCCACAGTCACGCAGAATACATGGTAAACTGCAATATTCTTATTTCTTGAATAAAATCGTCTTTGTATTTATTACCTTAAGCAGGTTCTTGTAGTTTTGTTTTACTATGTTAGTAAATAAAGGAATAAACTACCGCCATGTTTGTCTGTCCTAAAATTAAAAAACAAGTAAATGTTTTTGAATGTCTATCCATGGAAATTGTTATTTTGTTTATATTATTGCCTTCTTTTCCATTTGCCAGTGGATGACACATTTCTTTATAACATGTATATGTTTGAAGACCAATAAATTAATCTTATCTTATTTAATAAGCTGACATATGTTTGTCCATCATGATTATTGTGGTGGTCATCACGTCAGCGTCATTGGTATTTCATTTGAGAAAATCGGACTGGAGCTAACAATGTAACAACAATCAACATAATTAACAGGGTGGGGAAATTATAATGACTGAGCAACCATGGACAGTATTCTGAAAGTTGTATCTTTTGTATTGACAATTATGTTTCTGTGAAAGTGAAATAAATGATGTTCTGTTGTTCAATCATAATTATCTTTTTTCATAATGTCCCTGAGGCTCGGGCTGCTGAGATAAACTAAAACACAGATTAATTGTATTGTCAAATTCAGTTTGTTTTGAGTTGTTTTCTGAAAACTGTTTGTTTCCTAGATCAACATATCTATCGTTTTCAGGGCCTCCTTAAAATGGCCGACAGTAAAAGACTGCAAATGTAAAAAGAGGCCATGAAAAACAATAGATTTGTCGATCTATTTGATTCCCTGCATGCACAGCCACAGCCGTTACTGCAGCATAATTTAGCAATTAAATCATAAAAAGGTGTTAATTATTCCTCTCAGCCAATGACCAGGTTAAGACATGGCATGCTTATTAAAGTTGTGAGAGTTTCACTTTTCAGAATACTAGGGGCTGAGATGACTGAGATGCGAGTTCAATGGTGATAAAACATGATAATATGCTTGACAGGTAACTTGCCGATTAGTCTACAGCCATTTGGTCTACTAGAAAATGATAAATTTGGGGGCTTATGATTATAATTAGGGATTAGGATTAGGATTAGGATTTGGGTTAGGGATCATGTTTGGAGTTGATGCATCAGGTAGTAGACCAAATGAGTTGTAGACCAACTGAGTGTAGACCATGCGAACATAATGAACCGTTTGACATTGACAATGATGTGCCCTCAACTGATTTGTGCAGGGAAAGGGAGTCGACTGGAGCGGACACCTGGGACGGCCCCCTCCAGTCAGAGACTGCAGCGACTGGTGAACAAGACACGGCATGCTTATTAAAGTTATGAGAGTTTTCAGAATACTAGGGGCTAAGACTAAGATGAGTTTTCAATGATGATAAAACATATTAACATGATAATAATAATCACATATAATCAAATATATGTTTGACAGGTAACTTGCCGATTGGTCTACAGCCATTTGGTCTACTAGAAAATGATAAATTTGGGCGCTTATGATTATAATTAGGGATTATGATTAGGGTTAGGGGTGTGGATTAGGGATCGTGTTTGGAGTTGGGGAAATTGAAGTTCAAGGCATCAGGTAGTAGACCGACTGAGTGTAGACCATGCGAACATAATGAACCGTTTGACATTGACAATGATGTGCCCTCAATTGATTTGTGCAGGAAAAGGGAGTCGACTGGAGCGGACACCTGGGACGGCCCCCTCCAATCAGAGACTTCATCGACTGGTGAACAAGACATGGCACGCTTATCATGTGACACCACTCCATGGGTACAGGGAAGACACAGCTTTTCTGAGGAAATGTGCGAGGCATCTTTCGTCGCACCTGCTAGCAGTGAGTACATCTGGATGGGTGCCAGACAACTTGCCCCACCCTCCTCCCGACTCCTACCAACTCGGCTAACAGCCCATACAAACTCGGCCAAACCGAGTTGTCCAGGGACTGGTCTGACCCCGGACAACTCAGCCACTTTAAAATAAAAAAATCATTTATACAAAATAATGAAATGGGAAGAAATGGTTTTCATGAGCATCAGGGTTAGGGATAAATTTAGAAAAAATAAATTTGAAATCAGACCAGACCCTCTCCAACTTGGTTTGGCCGAGTTTGTATGGGTCGTTGGCCGAGTTGGTAAGGGTCGAGTTATCCAGTGGGCGAGTTGTCCCGGAACCATCTGGATATTTGAAGTACACTCGTTGGTTGACTAAGTTACTTTTTGTACTTCAGGACTAAGTTACTTTTTGTACTTCAGAGATAACCATGTAAGCCTTGCGGAAACACTGATTACGCAGTCTTTTCTTTATGGTGAGGATTCCCAAAATTAGAAATAATTTTATTAATCTGAAAATCTGACATCAGAAAAAGGAGCTCTAAGACCTTACATACAAAACACAATTTAGCACAAAAAATGACTTTCTAAACATCCTTTTAAGCAATTTTGTATTAGGGCAAAACAAGTTGTTCATAATTACATCTGTAGAGTTACCTCTAATGGAATTGTTCATATTTCCTTGGTTTGTTTTTCATTGAAATCTTTATTGTGTATGTTCTAGGCTTCTAGCCTGTATTGTTTTACAGTCCCTTCCCCATTCACCTTGTCTGATCTTTCTTAGATCTATTCAAAGCAATCAATAATAGTTCAAATAATCACATTTTCAAAACATTTAAAGAAAAATCAAATCAAACCTTCAAAAAAGTTGCCATTCAGTATGGTGTTAATAACTGTAAGAAACATTTCTGGGAGATTGCTCTCAAGTAAAGTTGTAATTTCCCAGTATTTTAAATCCATCTCATTTTGTGCAGGATTCTCAGAAGGGCATCGGAGTGATGGTTGAAGAAAATGGAGCATCCAAGTTTGCTGTCTTCACTCCACTTCCGGATCTGTTCCCAGATGCAGGTAATATATAGGACAGGGAAACCCCTTTACTCAGTCATTACAAGCAGTACAGTTATCTCCGCTTTATTAGGTAGGCTCTTGCAAGGTATATTTTACCCCTTAACCTGATGAAGTGGGGAAAGTTTCCTTAACCCTATATAGCCCGGGGGGGGGGGGGGGGGGGGCTAAAATGGCCCCCCCCTCGACATTTTTTGCGATAATTTTTTAACGCGAAAACATCTTGCGCTGAAATTTCATGACTTTTTTCTTTTGGGTCTTGCGCATCTTTTGAAATAAAATTTTCGAAAATCGGACCTACCGTTACGAAGTCACATGACCTTTTGTCTATGCATGTCAGCCCGAAAATCGCTAAATTCCGTGATTTGTGTACAAAACATATGGAAATATCAGTTTTCATAAAAAGAGATATACCATTGGTTATTTGGTCTTGTTTACATTTGAGGTGTTTGTTTTGGGACTCAAAGTAGTTGATTTATTGTTAGAAATAAAATAAACAACAAAAACAATAAAATACATAAGCTAAAAAACAAAGAAATACATAAGAAATTATAAAAACAATAAAAAACATAAGGAAGAACATGGCATTTCCAATTTTTTTTTTTGCATTATTATTCCAAATGGTCTAAATAATATATGTAGTCAAAACCAATGTTTAATTATGAAGAATATATGATGTATGGGTAAAAATATGAATTTCATGACCTTATTTGCATAAATTACCATAATTATGCAAATTAATGCATTTTTCAAAAAATTAAAATTACCATATATATTCTATACACTTCACTAAACATGCATGCAAATTTTCACGGCGAACGGCCGCTTTGCGGCCGAGATCTTAGGGGGGGGGGGGCCAAATTAGCCCCCCCCCGGGCTATGCATTTTCAAAATAGCCCGGGCTATATAGGGTTAAGAAACAAATTCTTCATTATGTATGAGGATTATCCTCCAACTAAAGAATTTTGGCTTGCATAAAAGGGGACAGTATCTTTTTTAAAATTATCATATTTGTACGTCTGCCATGAAAATATGCAAAAAGGCATTAGATCAAAAGTTCAAATCTCAAGATATTGTAAGATCAATGATGGTGGGGGCATGCCTGCACGCAGTCAAATTTACCTATTCTGTATGTGGCTGTTTGATTGTTGTAGAAACCCAAGCAGTAAAATTAAAGAGGTGTCAAACGCTGGCATTTTCGCTTACTGTTACTGATAACTAATTCCTGTCACTTCTAGTCATATATAAACGTCATCTGTTATATTGTTTTTCTATTATTGTAGAAACCCAAGCCATAGAACTGAGCATCTACGCATCCAAGAGCCAAGTGACTGAGGGGACCAGCCCCCCTGCCTGGACGGCTGTGCTCTGCCCATCATCCTCTGAAAGGTTGACGCGAGAGGCAGCTCATTACTCCAATATGCCTCTCCTCCTGGTAAAGGGGGCGGCGACAACGACGCAGAGTGTTCTACACTGGATGGAGGTAGGGTTTCATGATTTGCTATGAAATATGAAACAAGGTCAAGGATATATGTAAGGTCTTCTTCAGTAACTCTCAATGTTGTGATGAAGAAATTTGATAATAATAAAAAAAGAAGTTATGTTGATTATTTCCCAAATTTGAAATCATCTTCTGAAAAATGAAGTAATAATAGGCAATTATTATTAGTTTTGCCATAAAAAAAACCTTTACATGCTTGTACAACTCTCTTAATAAATCATCTTGAAACTGAGTAGAAAGTCAGTAATTGTGAATAGAGCCAACATTTGTTTACTTCCATTGCAATATAAATTTGTATTATTTGAAGAAAAAAAAGTTGTTCAAAAGAACAATATTTCTCTTTTTGCTACAGGTACAGTTTAACTGCTGTGTGACGAAGCTGACCTTCAACCCCATGGCCCTGTCCTGGATGGTCTCCATGTGGGCGGACAGTCTACCTGGTAAGTAGCAAGTAGCTAGTGGTCAAGGCATTTACTCCTCGCCTCACCCATACCCATACACCCTTACTGGCCATAGGGGGGTCCACCAGTGGCTTGGCAACCAGCTTCCTCCACCCTTTGGCTTTTGCTTCCCTCAAAGCTTCACCCAGGTGTAAGCATGGCCATTCTGTAATGTTATCTTATTCCTATGTCTGACTCTCTTTCTCCCTCTTTTGACTGTACCCTGTAGAACTGTCTTGGCAAATATTGAGGATCTTGAAAAGTGGCCAAACCAGTTTAGTTTGTGTCTTTTTACATTCATTAGTAGATCTTCATATTGACCTATGTCATTTACTATCATTGAGTAATTAAATGTCACAATTAAAAAAAGTTACAATTTATTTCAGATTTTTCATCAAATGCCCACTTATTTTGACTACAATCATAAAGCATTCATGGGGATTGTCTGTCCTTCGCTTCAGATAAGAAAAAGAGTGGCGATGACAAGAAGTGCGATGTGGAGCTTGTCTATCAACTTCCTAAAGATGTCACTGGACTGAGCAGGGTCACCATGACGATAAATCACGCTGATGCCAAGGCGTTGTGGGAAAGGTGAGTAATTTTGTTATGCACCTTCATATTGTCTGTTGAAAAAGAGAAGGGCGCTAAATTACTTATTGCACTTCTCAGATAATCATGTTCAAAGTTGGGGATCCTTGTATAAATATAGCTCTCTTTTGTGAATGATAAATATTTCCAACATAAGAAATGATTATTATATGAACATCACATATAGAAAGCTCGTACAAGATAGTATGCAGAGCTTGATTTAGCCCCAAATCAACTTATTACCCTTTTTATTCTCACCCGATAATATCAAATGGAATCTCCCCCCCCCCCCATCTTGATATCTAATAATCTGAAGAGGTATTGAATTGAATTGAATTGAATTGAATTTTGATTTATTTGCAAATTAAAAATCATAGGAAAACATCCATATACTAAAAATGTTATGTAACAGTGCTGCAGATTGCTTATGATGTGACCTTGTTTATCTTAATCTCTTTCAGCAGTGTTCATGATGGAGGTTCAGATGACGCCAGTGAGGAGGTGTTTGCCTTCATGTCAGAAATCATCAACAATGACAATGTTGGGGTGTAGCTATCTACCAAACAAAAAACAATTATAAGAGCTATTTTCAAGCTTGCATGACAAAAATTAAACACCCTGATATTAAAGTTGAGGAGGTATTTGCCTTCATGACGGCCTTAGAGGAACATTTCCTGTCCTGCTTCAAGATTCACGGGGGGGGGGGGGCACTTATTGGTATTTTGAGGGCTCTCTCAATGTAGTTCTCTTGGGGGGATGGCACTAATCCACATTTTTGGGCTGCTGTTTAATATCTAAGACCTTATTTTTGCACTGATGAGAAGAGGTAGCAGAGTGTTAATGCTGTGACTGTGTTTATCTTGATATCACCAAACAGTGTTCATGATGGCGGTTCAGATGAAGCCAGTGAGGAGGAGGTATTTGCCTTTATGACGGCCTTAGAGGAACATTTCCTGTCCTGCTTCAAGATCCACCTGGCTGTAAGTCACACTTTGCTTTGTTAATCAGGGCTGGCATTCAATTCAATAGTTAGATTAATCCATTCTGGGGGTGTATTCTGAAAAGGATTTTAAATTAAAATTTATTGTAAGTACAGTTTCAGAATACCGATTTGGCTAAAAATATTTTAGTGACAAAGATACAATAAATTTTAGCTTAAAGGGGACCACCGGGCAAATAACAACACATTACTATATGTTTTGGTACTGTTTTGTGATATCAAATAGATACCCAACATTTTACAAAGGGTTGTGTAATTCATAAACAAAGCAATTAATTTCCACCACTTACGGAACCACTACTATTTCCTGGTTCCTGGTTTGCGAGTGCGCCAATGCTATTCACGCGTACGTTTGTAGGCAATGTAATCCCGGGCGATTCGCTTGCTGCACACGCAGTAGTCTACTCAATTCAGACCGCATGAACACATGCTTTAGAATGGTGATGCGTTTTCCAATTATATATTTTTTTCTGAAAACCTATTTTTGTGAACTTGTTGATGGAATGGAATACTAAAGGTGTTACCTTTCTATAATAAGAATATTAGATTTGGGTGGTGGTACCCTTTAAAATTGTTTCAGAATACACCCCCTGGACGGGACCCGAAAATATTTGGGCTAAGAGAGCGAAGTAAACATGCAATTTCAAAACTAAGATTTCACCTTCTCTAACTAATTATTATTGAAGGGAAATGCTAATTCTATAGACATGATAAATCAAATTTATTGATGAGTTAGTATTTGTGAGTTATACGACGTAATACCAATTTCGGGATTACGTTAACTGAGAGCCCGTCAGTGCGCATGCGCTAATCCGCAATTCGTTGGTTTCGCGTGCATTCTGAGCGAAAGGACACCTTTCGATCTCTAGAATATATGCAATTTTATCCGCGTAATCCCCGCCTTTTGAAGGTAAGAAATCGTTCTAAATTGATATTTGATATATACTCGTACTTTTGAGACGGTTTTTGCATCAAATCAAGTATATCCGAAGTGATATTTTACGTCGGATTTGATCGTCTCATATTATGGATTGCAGCGCGGCTGCATGTTCCCCCTGCGTATTAGGCACAGCCTACCGCAGGCCAGAGCCACGGGCTCCTATGGGCGACTCAGCCGCTGCTGACACAGTCGGCAATACTGGGCGGGGAAAGTAATCGAAGTCAGTCTCGAAGCCACAGGCAATGATCGAGCGAGTCCGTCCCCCGTCTGCATCTTAGGCACAGCCTAGCGCAGGAGCCACGGGCTCTCACGGGCGGATTTAGCCTTCTCTTGCGGCACAGCCGCTGTCGACACAGTCGGCAAGAGTAGGCTGGGGAAAGTTATTCGTATTCGAACTCGAAGCCAAAGGCTATGACCGAGTGTGAGCGAGTCAGGCTCACATAGTAATGGAATTACTCTTTTTCTAAACAAATGGGAAATCTAGTATGATTCCCTTCACATTCGAAGCATAAGGCTATGCCTATGAGTGAGACAGAGAAATAGAATGACTCTATTTCCAATCATAAAGGGAAATCTAGCTTGATTCCCTAGTCTATATTTTCGTTCAGTAATAGACTGGATATGGAAGCGCTACTTGTACTGTAAGCGTGAATTGCGAGGCCTTGGCCTCTCCCGTTGCTACGGTTGCTCAAGCCCGTCCGCGGCCCCACGGGGGTTAGCACACGGCAATGAGAAATATCCATTTCAAGCAATCATGAATGACATACCGCCCACCGGGCTTATAAGTTGGTATATTTCAGGCAAACTTGGAAAAGTTGTCATTCCCTCTATCGCCGCATATTTGCAATATGGCAATTAGCATCGGATATATTTGAGAATCTATTAATTTTGTTGAATAAGAAGTAGCTTGTCTACTCTTTACTTTATGTCTCACCTACTAGTACTAGAGGTGACCACGGTGACACTTGTTTCTTGAAGATTCTCCGCTTATTTTTATATCCATATCCAAGCAAGCGCATAACAGAGAATGACTTTATTATGCGCTATACAAATAGAACTTGATATTGTCAGTCAGATTTGAGGCAATTACAGATATGTATACAGCCACGAATGTCGTGACTTGAATTTGTATACATGTAGTTCAATACGTATCACTACTAGCTTGGTGGCGCCAATGCTTATTATACTGTTATAGTCGCTCCATTTATATGGGCCGCGGTATACTGATACACATCGATAAGATGGCCCTTAGCATTGAATCGCTAAGCCTAAGTCAATGGCAATTCATACTTGAACTCTTGAAAATTGAATATGTCTGTGAAAAGAGATAATACTACCTGACTTTAATGCAAGATTTATGCACTTTGGCGACGTACAAATTACCAGCTACAATGAGCATGAGAGGTAATTTCAATCATCCGCCTCGCCTCCCATCCCCACCGGGGACGTTACATGACTATAAATTCATTGGAATATATCCGCTTGGACTCGCTGAGCCAAGCCCACGGCCGGCCGTGTAGGCCTATACCAGGCCAATGTCATGAGTGATTGAAGAATGGGCCCCTTTTTAGGGTACACACAGGAAGGAGGAACAGACTACCTCCACACACTCAGTCACAGGCTAAAGTTAAGCCCGTCTCAGATGTATTGCTAGTGCCGGGTGCCAAGAGTTGGCCCGTAGGCCAGCATGCAGGAGAGATAATAGAACTCCAAATTCAGACAAGGCAAGTGGATTATTCTGAATTTATTTCAATGAATTCAATTCGACAATTGCCAATAAATCCCAAGTTTGGGTTGACTGAGGTTGTCAGAAAACTGGCAAGAATTACAGACTTCAAGACTGTCATTGGATGCTAGATTGAGTTTCCGGTGTGGGAAATTTAATCCTTCATGAACGTTCAAACAATATAGGAAAAGCGTCACTTGTGATGCTAAAATCATACAAGAGGTTATTTATAGCCTATAATTGAATGTTATTGAGCCCTGCCAAGATAGAAGTGGGCGAATGCATATCTAATAGTTGTATTAGATTAAACAGAATGGGGTACAATTTAGCCCTCGATGATTCTTTTAGAATCGACTAACTTTAGGTCATCTGCCTTTTAAATGGATTTTCATCCACACGGCCTATACATGCACTTTGTGCGGGATCTTGTATCCCCTGAATATTGTCTAGCATCCCTCAACCTCTTTGACAAAATAGTGTTGAGCTACCGATGAGGATAATTTATACCTCAAAGTTAATTCTATGATTAATGCTGGCAATTCTAGCCATATCCTATGGATCTGGTACATCACCAAGTCTATGTACAAGTTGCAAAACCAGCTTTCTCAAGCTGGTCGTGTCATGTCTCGAAATCTGGACAACACAATCCTGATTATTGTTATTGGGGATGATTACAACTCAAGGAAGCTATTATAAGCTACTTCTGACATCCTTGTGCATCTCGGGTTATCCACCCTGGGAAATCGGTACCCATCCCACTAAAGAATTATACTCATTGGCTTCATTTTGAACATTGAGTTATGATATTTAGACATTTGAAATTTAAATGCAAAGCGCTCAAAAGAGAATGGCTTTGAAGATTTGTATTAACAATTTGGAGCCCTCAATGAGGCACATACGTTGCCATGGTTATCTGGAAGATTTTTCGATTCTCCAGCAGGCCAATGTGTGAACCTCTCTACAATCATACTCTATTTGAGAGAGAGAAAATTGTAACACTTAAAGCAAACATTCAATGTTAGCCTTTATTTATTAAAAAATGACACTGTCGCGGGGATGATCTCTATGGTGGGTTTGATCCGACCATGAGGTATCTTTATTCGCCCCCATCAGCCCGAAATTGGAGCTTGAGTTGCGTCCATGCCAGTGGGAATGGCTGGGAGGCTATATATCAACCTCAGTCTAATTATGCACAGGTGGCTGATACTAATGGCTTATAATTACAAACTAGAACTTATGGCATGAACTACCTTGTAACGGTAGCTGCTGGGTAATGTGACATTCAATCATTGTGTGCCTATGTGAACAATGTACATGTACTACCCGTATTGAATATGATATAATAGATGCAAGCCCTCGGATAGCAACGAGGCAACATAAATCATTACTTGTGAATTATGCACGAGTAAAACATATACATAGATATGTTAATAAATTCCCATTTTAACGGGAAAATAACTCGGAGGCAGGCCATATGTATATGCACTTTCAGGTGCGGAATACATATTCAATGGCGTTGTTTGGAACTTGGTTTCCAGAACTAGCCTTATTTGGTTAGATATGCAAATTGAATTTACTATAGTTGAGGCATTCACTGTTGATTGCAACGTTTGAGTTTCTCCAAGTTCCCATTTTTTGTTATCCTTAACATTTTGGGACAATTCAAAATGATGGGATGCAGCTGGTCTGCTCATAGTTCGAACAGGCTTAATTAGGAAGTGCTCTTCCCTGGATATTGGTTTAACCCAATAACCCATGCTCTTTTTAAGGAGACTAGACTTACCTGCTCAATCAATTGAATATGAGTCACAATGCCTATCTATAGAGGTGGATGTATACACGTTGTTGAGTTGCAGGCAGACTTTCGGAACAAACGAAAGCTTGCATTTTCGGAGTCATTGATTACTGGCGTGCAGCACATTATCAGCATATCTGGTATTAGACCCAGTAATATAAACACCCTCTTATGTCGTACGAGGATGTCTTTAATTACGCCCTCCTGAGGTTAAAGGAGGTTTAGGATGTTATCATAGGTCTTCGCCTCACGCTTGACTTGGACTATGATACTTTGCACATTTTCTATATCGACCCAGGGGGTCTAGCCACTGAATTGTTTGTATTTTGGACTTATAATAGTGCAGTGAGACTCTTAAAATTAAGGACCTTCTAACAAAAGGATCCGGGGTGTGTATATGTACTTCAGCTATCTTATGAAGTCACACCCACTGTAGGAGGCTCATGTGTATATATTTAGCTACCTGCGATATCTTTTACGACTTACGCAGAACAAGGACAATGGGGGTAACGGACAGTGCCGGTACCTCAAGCACATGTTAATTTGGCTAAGAGCTGGAATAATTTGTGTAGAAAATATATTATCTTATATTTATACTGTTCCTGTTGAGTTCTGGAACTTCTGGCCCATTAGGCAGGCTGGTCTTAGGAAAGTATTCCTACGCTATACATGAAATTAGTGAAGAACAGGAACGTTAACTTCATAGTTGCACTCATACATGAAATCTGTGTAGTATATGAGCATAACTTTTACGGGTGCACTCATGAAGTCCTTAATGGACTCAAATGGACATGGCCAAGAGTGATTTTAAGACACCACTAATGTCAGTTGGGCAAAAAGGTTTGTCAGTACAACGGTCTTGTTGTATGCCGGCCATACCTACATTCAATAAATGTATTTGTACATTATATTGTTGTCAGGATCGGATGTACCTGCTGAGCTTCAAAATCTCAGTTAACGTAATCCCGAAATTGGTATTACGTCGTATAATTGAAAGATTAAACGAGAACTTGTTTGAGATTTAATCTCAATTATATAAGTAATATAAAATGAGGGATAACGTCCCTCCCTTACCCTCCCTAATGTTGGGTACTAATTCGAGTTCTCGTAATCTTTCTGCCTTGGTTCAGCAGTCACATCCTCGGCTATCTACGAATATTGCGGATTAGCGCATGCGCACTGACGGGCTCTCAGTTAACGTAATCCCTCATTTTATATTACTTATATAATTGAGATTAAATCTCAAACAAGTTCTCGTTTAATCTTTCAATTCACATGACAATTTTGGAGGGATATATTTTGTTTGCACTTTCCATCCATCTGCATAATCCGCAGGCCACAGCCTATCACAGACTCAATGGCCCGTATTCACAAAGGAGGTTTGTACAAACCCCGGTTCAAACCTCGGTTTACATCTATGGAATGCCAATTGTAAACTGATGGAGAGAGAATGTTACCATCAACATTGTTAACAAGTAAGAAATTTACATTCTCTCTCCATCAGTTTACAATTGGCATTCCATAGATGTAAACCTCGGTTTGAACCGGGGTTTGTACAAACCTCCTTTGTGAATATGGGCCAATGTGGCAAGTGACTTTAACCCGTTGACTACGGGAACCGAGTGTGTTGTGTACAAAGTCTATGGAGATTTCAGAATTTCGTAGTGAACGGGTTAAAAGGGAAATGCAAAATAATGAGTCTACCTATTTGTTTGTGTTGAACTATTGCAGGCACTACAGCTGAAGACGATAGGAACAGCAGCTGCCTATGTAGGAGCCGAGGGAAGGATCAAGGTAACACTCATAATAATTTCCATAAAGTTAAGGACGTTCCCCAGTTAAAGTGAAGTCCATGTCAGTTTCTTCAAACTTTCCATACCGTAACTTTGACCCATCCGAAGCCCAAATATGCAAATAAAACCATAGGTTCGTGTGCTTGTTTTTCTTCTCCGGGACTCTGAAGAATATGGCAATCTGACGTCCAGTATAGAATGATAGCGTTACAGGATCAAGGCCATGAAAGGCAACAAAATGTCCAATAGCAAACTTAAATCCCCATAATTCTTTCAAAATCCACGTAATTTTCTCCAAACTTCGGAGAATTGTAGAGAAAGGTATCCAAAACGAGGAAAAAAAAATTAAAGTTGGGGGTGTATGCTCCCAATCTTGCTAGCAGCGCCCTCACGCGGCAGAAAACACCAATATCCTAAAAATCCTTCTCAGGGACGTTTTCTGTTAGGGGTGGGATAATGGGCAAGGTTCATAAAACTTTCTGTTAGGGGTGGGATAATGGGCAAGGTTCATAAAACTTATGCTGTGCATTCAAAACCCATGTCACTTTTACGAAACTTGCCAAAATTATAGAGAAAGGGTTACTGAATACAGAAAAACTATAAAAATGGGGGGTTCGTGTGCTCGTTTTTGTGCTAGCAGCGCCCCCATGCGGCAGAAAACATCGTAAGACCACAACATCTGGTCTGGAACCTATCCATTGATGCACTAATGGGGTGGGTTCATAAAACTTATGCTGTACATTCAAAACCCATGTCACTTTTACGAAACTTGCCAAAATTATAGAGAAAGGGTTTACTGAATACAGAAAAACTATAAAAATGGGGGGTTCGTGTTATGTATTACTAAGTTGTATACACCATTAGCGTTCCATAATTATATTGTATCTGTTGGCCTTCCATAGGCTCAGTTGTTGTTGCTATGAGCTTCGATTAAAGATGGCACCATGTAACGTAAACCATGAGTGACCGTGGTCGTTCTTTGAGTGATTAAGAACCCAACAAATTGGCGACGAGATGGACAGTGAAATGTGAAATTTCATCTTTGACAAGTCAACCAAGTACTGACATAATGACGAGTGCAAATGTGGGGCAAAATCGGGCATTTTTGCCACCGTTTAGTTCGAGCTATGACGGCAACGAAGATTTTGATTGCTACGTCGAGCGCTTCGAACTGTACCTGATCGCGAATGGGCTAACGGTACCAGCCGCACAACTGGATGCGAGCGGAGAGGGGCAGGGCGATAAACAAGTCACTGCAATGTTTTTGCACTCGATCGGGGCTCACTACTATGGATTGGTTCGAGATTTGGTCGCACCAGCCTCGCCACTCACCAAGTCATACCAGGGACTGAAAGCAATTCTACGAAAGCACTTGAAAAGTACCCCCATGGTTGTGGCAGAACGGCGTAAGTTTATTCGCCGGGATCAAGCACCAGATGAATCAACGAGTGAGTATGTTGTGCAACTAAAACATTTGAGCTTAAATTGCAGTTACAATGACAAATTGGATGAGCAATTGAGAGACCGTTTTATCAGCGGGATCACCTCTGAATCGACATCGCTCCAATTGATGGAAAAGGCTTCCGAAAATGCACAGCTTACATTTCAACAGGCTGTAGACTTTGCCCTCAGCCGAGAAACAGCAGCAGGGGAGGCCCGTGCTATGCGGTCACAGAGTTCACGCACAGATGGTAGCAGGCCCAGGACCAGCAACGGTGTGAATGCGGTTCATCATGGACATGGCTATGGCAAACAGCGCAGTAATGCAGCGTCAAACAGCGGTTACAGGAACAAGGACCAAGCCGAATGTTACCGGTGTGGTGGAAGACACGCTCCAGAGGATTGTTGGCACAAAACAGCAATATGCAGAAACTGCCAAAAGAAAGGACACTTGGAGAGAAAATGTCGAAACAAAGACAAACATGTAAAGAAACAGAACAATGAACAGAAGAGTAAAAACACTAAGTTCAGAGCAAAGTCAAAGTCAAAAGATCACACAAAGAAATGTGAAGTGATACGTAGTGATGAGAATGAATCTGACTCTAGTGATGTAGAGAATGAATCTAACCATGGTAACAATAGACGTATGGACAGAGTAGTGTATGATAACACAATGTTCATGCTTAGAGTAAATTCAACATCTAGGTCCAAGTCTGAGAATGGAGCCATTCTGGCACCAGTAGAAATTGAAGGTAAAATAGTAGAAATGGAAGTTGACACAGGGTCTGGGGTGAGCATGATTCCATTGTCATACTATGAAAAGTGCTTGTCTCATGTACAGATGGAAGAGACGGGGAAGTCCTTCACGAGTTTCACAGGTGAAAAGGTCAAACCAGTCGGTAAAGTCCAAGTCCAGGTAAGGTACGGTTCGTATAGTGGTAGACTATGTCTGTTCATAGTCGAACATACTGAGTACACATTGATGGGTCGTGATTGGCTAGGGATAATACCTCTTGAGTGGAAGTCTCTAGTCCAAACTAGGCTTCATAGAGATAGAGCCTTAGGCCTAGATCAGAAGGTAGACCAGGACCAGGTCCAGGTACTACACTCGAATGAGCTTGATAGAGTCCTAGATAAACATTCAAAATTGTTTGAGAATAGGCTAGGTAAGATGACCCAGGCTAAAGCACACATCTCAGTCCAAGAGGGAGCTAGACCAGTGACTACTAGGCCATACAAAGTTCCATATGCTATGAGAGGCCAAGTAGAACAAGAGTTGGATAGACTACAAAAATGTGGTGTCCTTACACCCATTGAACATAGTGAGTGGAGCACAGCTATTGTAGCTATACCAAAGAAAGATGGGTCAGTTCGCATTTGTGGCAACTATAAGACCACAGTAAACCCAGTCTTAGACCAGGTACCGCCCCCCAATATTAATGTAGAAGACATATTGGCTAATCTGAGCGGAGGGATGCTATTCTCAACCCTTGATTTGGCACACGCCTACAATCAAATTGAGTTGGATGAAGAGTCCAAACAGTTCTTGGTCGTTTCAACCCACAAAGGTTTGTTTCAGCAGAATCGCCTTGTGTTCGGTATCACCAGCGCGCCTGCCATTTGGCAGAATACCATAGAGCAAGTGTTGCAAGGGCTACCGGGTGTACAAGTGTATCTGGACGACATTCTCGTCACGGGTCGAACCCCGGAAGAGCACCTGGCAAACTTGGACCAAGTGCTCACACGTCTTGAAGATCGGAACTTGACACTAAAGAAAGAGAAGTGCCAGTTCGTGCAGGAATCGGTACAATTCCTAGGTCACGTGATCGATGCAAAAGGCGTACACGCAGTCGAGGAGAAATTGGAACAGATCGAAAATCTCCCTAGTCCCACAGATGTATCACAGTTGCGGTCGTATTTGGGAATGTTGAATTATTACCGCAAGTACATCCCGAATTTGGCTCACGAAATAGCGCCGCTCACAGAATTGTTGAAATCGGATCACAAGTTTGTGTGGAGCGATGAAGCGGAACGGGCATTCAAGCATTCGAAAGAATTGCTGCGAGCTTCCGATTTCTTGGTTCACTATGATCCGGAGATACCGATCTCCATAGCAACAGATGCCAGTCCCATAGGCATCGGCGCGGTGCTGTCGCACATACTTCCAAACGGTGACGAAAGACCAATACAGTTCGCGTCAAGGTCTCTCACCAAAACGGAACGGAAGTATCCGCAAATTGAGCGAGAAGCATTGGCAATTGTGTTCGCTTTGCGCAAATTTTATATGTACATCTACGGTCGTAGATTCACGCTTATTACAGACAATAAGCCACTCACTGCACTGCTAGGCCCACACAAGAGCTTGCCTGCGCTAGCGGCAGAACGCATGCAAAGATGGGCAATGTACCTTGCAGGCTTCAACTATGAAATACGGTACCGCACATCGAAGGAAAATGCAAACGCAGACTGCTTTTCCAGACTTCCGGACGCAAATGCAAAACCAGATGGTTGCGAGCCTGAAAACGTGTCGGTGTGTCACGTGGAAATGCTTCCAACAACACACAATGAATTGCGAAACGCAACACGCAAAGATCCTGTTCTGTCTCGAGTATTGAGACATACTTTGGATGGCTGGCCGAAGCAGCTAGCTGCTGAAGATAGTGATTTGAAACCATTCTTTAAGCGCAGAACAGAGATTACGATTGAACGAGGCATACTCATGTGGGGAATGCGCATCATTATCCCTGACAAAATGCAAAAATCAGTTCTTGCGGAATTGCACGAGGGTCACTTAGGTGTAGTAAAGATGAAGGCAGTGGCAAGGAGTTTCGTGTGGTGGCCACAGATAGACCAACACATACAGGACAATGCAAAACGATGCGGAACGTGCCAGGTTGTTCAAAACCAACCATCGCAAACGCTGCTGCACCCATGGATTCCAGCGTCCAAGCCAATGGAAAGAATCCATGTTGATTTCGCGGGACCATTCGAAGGTCTGACGTACATGGTCGTGGTAGATGCGTACTCTAAATGGCCCGAGGTATTCATCATGTCGAGTATCACCTCAGAACGCACTATCGATACCCTACGAACCATGTTTGCGAGGTATGGATTACCGCAAATCATAGTGACTGACAACGGTAGTCAGTTCACCGCCGCAGAGTTTCAAGAATTTGTGCACAAGAACGGAATCACGCACAAATGCAGCGCACCGTATCATCCGAGTACGAACGGTCAGGCTGAGCGTTTTGTACAAACACTCAAACAAGCTGTGCGCGCTGCCCGATCCGATACCGGATCTGCACAAGCCAAACTAGACAGATTCCTACTGGCATATCGCAATGCTGCACATGCGGTCACAGGGGAATCGCCAGCAGCACTCTTCATGAGAAGACAACTGCGCATACGGTTGGACAATTTGCGTCCAAACATGGAACGTAGGTACGCTGAGCAGCTACACTACCAAGCGTCTCTTAGGGACAAACGCAGCAAAGCAGACAAGTTGCGCGAGTTTGAAGTAGGAGACTCTGTTCTTGCTAGGGACTACGTAGGAAAACAAAAGTGGGTTCCAGGTGTGATAGTGGACAGAGAAGGACCACTGATGTACAAAATACAAGTGCAAACAGGCATTTGGCGAAGACATGTAGATCAAATGCTCCCTAGATTAGAAGCACAAGTAGAAGTAGATCAGGATCAATTAGGAGGAACGGAGTTCAGGTCCGTCCAAGACCCTGACAAACAGACTAATAGACCTGTCCTAATGGACATGGATCAGGATCAATTAGGAGGAACGGTGAGTTCAGGTCCGTCCAAGGACCCTGACAAAGCAGACTAATAGACCTGGTCCGTAATGGACATGCGTACCCAGCCCCTAGGTCTGTAGTGGAAGAACCCCTATTTAACTCCAATTTGGGAGGATAGGTCCCTGGCACTATCACAGGAAGGTTTATACCTCAGCAACCTCAGATGCTCAAAGTCACCCCGGGTGTACAGGGAGACGTAGAAATCACCCGTGCACACTCTCCAAGACCTCCAGAGTGAGAAGGTCCTAGAGAAAGAAAAAAACCTCCAGATAGACTTCTTTGTAAAATGAGTAGTGGAAGGATGTTAAGTCACAGTCCTTGTAGATGTTTTTTGTTCAAGGATATAATGATAACGTAGTTAGATATCAAAAACATATCTCTTGATGTAAGGTAATATTGGATTTTCTTTAATTGTATTATACAGGTACTTTTGGGAAAAGGGTTTTTTACTTGTTTAATAGTATGTACATATTAACACAGTACTCATTATTATGTAGTAACACATTGGTAATTTTGTATACATCTACTATACTAAAGTAAGCCGATTTACGTATGTCTGTCTGTCTGTCTCGTCCATCTATGCATTCGTAGTGCATTGAGGCACCAGACAGTCAAACTTTTGGGTAGTGATTGGTGATGACCCATAGAGGTTTGTGGTCTTGGGTCAGGTCGGGGTCTGTTTGGACCAGTGGTCAGTTATGAAGTCGGCCTATTATTCCACACGTTCATTTGCCTATGCAGTCGCGTCGAGCGCTGATCATCGCACATGCTTGCGACGGAAGTACCGTGAAAAGTGTGTTGCTGAAATGACCTTTTCATTATGATAGTCTTTGTCAGCCCTGGAATCGATACGTTGTAAATTACTTACGCACATTATCGTATGCCTGTCAAATCGGAGAATAACACGTGTGCTGCGCTGTGTGCGCCTGAATTAAAGACTATCGTAATTTGCTTGCAGAATGTGTTGTTTTTCAAAACTTTTAAATAATATGGATTTAAAAATTGTAATGGACAGATTTCGAATAGAATTAAAGACAAATCTGATGAAATATATGTATTTCTAGTCAAGAAACGGGACGGTACAATCCCAAAAGCGGAAAGCGGACGTCGGGCGGACGAATTTCAGCATAGACTATATACAGAGTAGCGGAATATTGTAGGTCCTAGCATCTGTGCATTTGTCAACACACAATCTACTACATTGTACACACATTCGTGTCGATTGTACATGTCCGTATATGCATGACTGAATTTGATCCGTGATTTTTGTTCACATTTTCAACACGATATTCACAAAATTGGCAAAACAGGGTATTACGGCTACCAAATAGGTTTCTCTCTGTCACTGGTTAATTTTCGTGAATACAGGCTAATTGTAAAGTTTGCTCGAAGTGCATACTTTGTTGTACTGGAAGTATAAAAATAGGCTGTGCTTTTTGTAAATAACGGTGTAAACAAGAAGAGCAAGGAATTAGGAGTTATGTGATCTACTTCGACAACGATTTAATTAATACTGTTTATTGTTTGACATGTGATCGCTGGGCATTATACTAGGGTTTTTACAAGGGGGGGGGGGGGGGGGGGGGGTAGGGGGGGTTTATTGCGTCAACCAAAATTTTCGACGGGCTGGGGTGTTGGGGCCAAGTATTTCGAGGGGGTGTCGGTCAAGTAACATCGAGGGTGGTGTCGGTCAAGTATTTCGAGGGGGGGCTGTCGGGTGAAGAATTTCGAGGGGGTGGGGTGTCGGTCAATATTTCGGTGGGGGGGGGGGGCGGTGAGAGAATTTTCGAAGGGGGGGAGGGATGTTGGTGAAGAATCTCGGATTGGGGGTGGGGCGGTGGATTTTCGAGGGGGGTGTCAGTGAAGTATTTTTCGAGGAGGGGGTACCAGCTGAAGATTCTTTCGGTGTCGCTGAAGAATTTGTGAGGGGGAGTGGGTGTCCGTGAATATTTTTTTGAGGGGGGGGGGGGTGGTTATTTCCTCAACGCAACATTTTGGAGGGGTCAGGTGGTCTGGTCAGAGTAGTTTCGAGTGGGGAGGGGGGGGGGGGGGGGCTGTCGGTGAAGAATTTTCGAGGGAGGAGTGTCGGTGAAGAAGTTTGTAAGGGGGGGTGGGTGTCCTCACCCCCCCCCCCCCCCACCCGGGTTACCTCCATATGCCTTTGAATATGAGATTGAATCACCACCGGGGGGGGGGGGGGGTGTCGGTGAAGAATCTTGAAAGGGGGGTGTCTGTGACGATTTTTCTAGGGGGGGGGTGTCGGTGGAAGTATTTTCTAGGGGGTGGGTGTCAGTAAAGATTTTATGAGAGAGGGAGTAACAGTGAAGATTCTTTCGAAGGGGGGTGGTGGAGGTTTAGGAGAAGATTTTTCGAGGGGGGGGGGGGTTGTCGGGTGAATATTTTTCGACGCGAGGGGTGGGTGTCGATGAAGATTTTCTCGAGAGGGGGTACTGTGAAGATTCTTTCAAAGGGGGCGGGGTGTGCGGTGAAGAATTTGTGAGGGGGTTCATGGTGTCCCGTGGAATATGTTTTTGAGGGGGGGGGAAACGCCAAAACAGCCCTCTTTTTCATCTCAAAGTGAAATTGTGAACCCCCCCCCCCCCCCCCCCCTCCCGTGTACGCATATGCCTGTGGAATATGAGATTGTATTTTTTAATTATACACTTATTAAATCATATCATAACCAATTCAAACAGAGATTTCCATTAATTGACCAAATGTTTTTACAGGATAGATACAAAAAATAACGAAATACAATATACAACATACAACATTATCTTACTCAAACGATCTGGTGACTGGGTAATTTGCTAGTAAGGTAAACAGATAGACCGGTTTTTGAAGTACGTTCCATTACCCCAATCATAAGCTAGCAATGAAGGTATCTTTAAACCTTAACTAAAGATGCTGATTTATGATGTTTACATTTGGAATCAGTGTGTTTGAAGAAGTTTATCAAAAACACAGAACCTTGAAGTATTGTTAACATTGTTTCCGGTTATTGAGATTATTTCGATAGGAACACTGTTAATTGCTTAGTTTGTTATCCACATGAGCCTTGCAAAAAGATTGCTAGGCTTCCATACATATTTGCAATGACAATATACAATGAAGCACAATATGAAAACACAAAAGTGAAATTGATGTGTACCTTTACTAACAATGATCAGCAGATACATATGTTTGATTCATAACAGAAATGTATATTAACAAGTTGTTTGTTACATAATAAATAAACACAATGTTAGTATGTTTTTAAGATTGTGTATGAACGATTATAAAATTGTATAAGTGATTGCAAGTTGAATACTTTTTATAATGGGAAACAGTGATGATTATACTTTTTTAGCCGTATTTCAAACCTTTACAAGTACGACACTTGAAGCTCAATAACTCTAACTGAAGCTATAATGTTTAAATATGCTCACAACAATTGCATAGAAAAGCCTAAACCACCCTTTGTCATATTGAGTGATATGGAATTTCTTAAAGACACATTGTATTGAGTTGATTTTATACCTGTCAAAAGTGTTTTAAAAATTGGCAGGGGGGAGGAGTGTTATGTATTACTAAGTTGTATACACCAATTAGCGTGTCCATAATTATATGTATCTGTTGCCTTCCCATAGGCCTCAGTTGTTGTGTGCTATGAGCTTCGATTAAAGATGGCCACCAATGTAAACGTAAACCATGAGTGACCGCTGGACGTTTCTTTGAGTGATTAAGAACCCAACAGTTCGTGTGCTCGTTTTGTGCTAGCCAGCGCCCCCCATGCGGCAGAAAACGATCGTAAGACTCACAAAATCTGGTCGGAACCTATCCAGGGATGCAATGATGGGGTGTGTTCATAAAACCTATGTTGTACATTCAAAACCCATGTCACTTTCACAAAAACTTGCCAAAATTGCCGTGATAGGGTGGGGAAATATTCACAAACTGGACGGTCCATGTGTTGGGTGTTTTTTTTTGTGGTGTTTACTTGCAGCGCCACCCCAATGGTAGTTTGTGTGTTAACTCCACACCACCGGACAGGTTCTTTCGCCAAACTTGACATAATTGTGAAAAAGTGATAGGCCTGACTGGAGGAAGACCAAATCAGGAAAGGGGAGTTGTAACATATAAGTCTGCCCTCCCAATGAAAAAATAATTCTTGATTCTATAATAGTGTTGATTGTAGAGTGCATTTGTTTGTTGTTGCAGTGGTTGATATGACTGTAAACTGTCGCGATGTACTTTGCGTCCCAAAAAAGAATGAAACATAGAAAAAAAACAGAACCCTGAAACAGGGGTAATTAACCACTGATAGAGTTTCACAGTGTAAAAACAATTCTTGGACAAATCATGCTTAGTATCAGTGAGAAATGTTTAACACGAGTCAAAAGTAAGAGAAAAAATATCTGCACAATTTGTGCCAAAATATGTTGCAATTCAATGTACAGTTGTTTTCTCACACGAAACCTTGAAATGTAAATGATCGGGCAATCCTCAAATTGGAAAACATTTCGCTGACTTAACACTATTATCAAATTGGCAGTATTTGATCCCGAAAATGAAAATGAAATGTTTTCTTGTTGCATTCATAATGAAATACATCACCTTGAAAAAAATATTATAACAAAATAGTGAGTGTAATATTGCCAATTTGATGATAGAATAGATCTTTTGCCTCTTGGAAACAAAATATGTTTGGGCCTCTGTTGCCAATGGATTGAACCAAGATAAATGAAGAGGTGCGTGTGTTTGTCACAACGTATGATCAATATGAACTCAAATTCCATCTCTAGAGTCCTACATTCTTACATTGTTTTGATTAAAATTTGGTCAAGTACCCATTTACAACAATTCTTAGTGAAGACAACACAGTTAACAGTCAAACATGGGTAAATGGAAATGTATTAGGCTTTTGAGATGACATGAAAACATACTTTCCTTGTCGTTTTGAACTTCCTATTCTAAAGGGAGGTAGGCAAAAAAGAAGGTAGTGGTCAAAAATTCATGCTATTATTGAATGTCCTCAAATTATAACAACCTTGTTTATGATTTGAAGGCAGAGGTGCGTAAACGTATTCATACGTCACAATTAGATACGCGAAAAAGCCATTCATGCGTCATCTGACCAACCCGCGCAGTTCGGAGATGCCTCCGCACAAAACATAACTGGGGAACGTCCTTAAACCTGTTCCTTAGTGACCATCTGTCAATAGAAGCAACCTGCCTATAGTGGCCAACCATAAGTTATTCCCTGCAGGGAAATAACTGTCTATAGAGGTCCCCTGTCTACAGTGGCCACTTTTCTTGTTTCCCTTGGGTGGGTCACCTATACACAGGTTTGGACTGTATAAACCTGTCTATAGGAGGTCCCCTGTCTACAGTGGCCACTTTTCTTGTTTCCCCCTGTGGTGGTCACTATATACAGTTTGACTGTATTTACCTGTCTATAGAGGTCCCCTGTCTACAGTGGCCACTTTTCTTGTTTCCCTTGGGTTGGGTCACTATACACAGGTTTGACTGTATCAACCCTGTCTATAGAGGTCCCCTGTCTACAGTGGCCACTTTTCTTGTTTTCCCCCTGTGGTGGTCACTATATACAGGTTGACTGTATTTACCTGTCTATAGAGTCCCCTGTCTACAGTGCGCCCCTTTTCTTGTTTCCCTTGGTGGTCACTATACACAGGTGTGACTGTATAAACCTGTCTATAGAGGTCCCCTGTCTACAGTGGCCACTTTTCTTGGGTTTCCCCCTGTGGTGGTCACTATATACAGGTTTGACTGTATTTACCTGTCTATAGAAGGTCCCCTGTCCTACAGTGGCCCCCTTTTCTCGTTTCCCCCCTGCGGTGGTCCCCTATACACAGGTTTTACTGTATTTACCTGTCTATAGAGGTCCCCTGTCTACAGTGGCCCCCTTTTCTTGTTTTCCCTTGGGGGGGTGGTCACTATACACAGGGTGTGACTGTATAAACCTGTCTATAGAGGTCCCTGTCTACAGTGGCCACTTTTTCTTGTTTCCCCCCTGTGGTGGTCACTATACACAGTTTGACTGTATTTACTTGTCTGTAGAGGTCCCCTGTCTACAGTGGCCCCTTTTCTTGTTTCCCCTGTGGGTGGTCACTATACACAGTTTTAACTGTATTTATAATGTGCATACATCTGTCAGAAGGCACTGTGTGGTGCATACTCTATCGACTATTACCCCTGGTAAAGTGGACACGATTCAAATATGCACATTTGCCGTGTGCACCTACCTCAACTCCCCGGGGAGCATACTAGTGACAACTAACAAGCATCAGGCTGATTCACACCCAA
>JBAMJV010012422.1:0-54475 GCA_037951105.1 Echinarachnius parma | reverse complement strand
AACAGTTTTTGGTTGCTTTTTAGTCGAGTTTTGATATGCTTGTATATATGGTTTGGTTGTTCTTTTAGAACAATCCACAAACCATGCTGTATAATATTTAGCATATTGCCGATACTAATACTGGCTAGATGAGAAAATATGCAGTTAACATTCTAGCTAGTCAACAGTTAGTGTTGCTTTTTAGTTCAATAGTTTTCATTATCTATAGGTCAACTAGGATGCCACTTTTTTTTTTTTTAAAGAGCATATATTCTTGACAAATACTGTTTTCAAGTTTGCATATATTAAGAGACATTATACATTTGCTAACATCGTTTTAATCAAATTTAAATCCTACTTGAAGTATAGCGATAAATTTTACAATTTGATGAAATCATGCCTCTGACTTTAGCTGCATCTATTTAATGCTCTTTGCAATGCCCTTATGGGTTATCTCAGTGCTCGTTCTGCATACTATATTCTGCTCAATTTCAAATTTTTCCTTTATTGTTACCATGCTCATAATTTGTTGGTTTAAATAATTAAGTATATCACTTCAATTTATGGAGAGGTCTCATTGTTCAGAGTTTAGACATGGACACCCTCCCGGAGAGGAAATATTTCCATGGGCTACTTTTCAAGCATGCCTATACATCAACCATTTTGTAATTACAATTGTAAGTACAGTACAGTTGACACATGTTTGTTTGTATTTTGTAAGGTGTTGTTTAATCTCATTTGTTAGCTACAGATCTATGACAATTTTCCTCCATTTGTCCGATGAAACAGGCGAGTACTTCTTCCATGGTGAAAAAACATGCTGTGGCCAAACGCTGATTCCTTTTAACGACACAAGGCAGTGCTGCAACTTTGAGCATCTTTACGACGCTGAGACGGAGGTTTGCTGTGGGTCACAGGTGGGGCCCAAGGAAAGTGGCAGTGAGTATTTTTCCATGTTGGCATTATATAACATTTATAGAGCGCCATGCAATAAGTTACCGTATTCAGAGGCGCATTATTACCCTTGGTCATCAGGTACAGTTCAAAACTGCACACTTATCTTGCGCACCATCTCAACTCCCAGGGGAGCATACTAGCCCAAGCTGCTCTACTATATTGGGCACTGCTGGCAAATTTAACACCCGACCAAGTACAAATTTATTCTCCTGGGTAGAAAGCAGCAATGTGTATTAAATGCCTTGCTGAAGGACATAAAATGCTGTCGCATCGATTGGGTCGAACCCGTGATTATAAATCAAGCTCTTATACTGATACTGCCCCAAAAGCTCCACATTACAGTGATTTTAGGGACATCGGTATCATTCGGGTTGGAGATTTTTTTTTGTAGAAGGTTCTTCTGTTATCCTGTATTACTTTGCATGTTCATTCTTTACAATTGATGTACTACTTTTATTTAAGTCTGCTGTTAATTGTATTGAGCTATTTATTTGATTGAGCTATATAGCCTAGATAATATTTGTGAATTGTAACACAGCTAATTGAAATTAACCAATTCAATGCCATTTTTTGCAGGTGTTTGCTGCCCCGGGCCCTCCTATCAGCTTCAGTTCTACCCAAGCGTAGCGGGGGATCACGACTGCTGCGGAACCAGCGGGCCCTACCAACCGGAGGTGGAATTGTGTTGTGAGCAGGCAGGGGAGACAATTATACATCACATCGGAGGGGACAGCCATGCCACTTGCTGTGGCCTCAACACTATGGACCAATCCACACAAATGTGCTGCAATGGGGTATGTATTGCTACCAGATTACTGTTAACCCGTTCACTACGAGATTCTGAAATCCCCATAGACTTTGTACATAGCCCACCCGGTTCCCGTAAGCAATGGGTTAAAAAGTGCCCTTTCTATTACATTGGCAGTTTGTGGTATTAAAACAAAGAATTAGTTTGTAGCAGGAGAACATAATATTTTGATTGAATTCCCTAGAAAATGAAGGAAAAATTTTCAATTCATTTCATTGAATTGTGATGTTGTGATAGTACTTTTATATTCATTTTAAATTACATACCTACTTTTTAAGACAGTATAATTATGTACAAATCATTGCAACCTTTATTTAATGGACAAAGAAATTAACAAACTCCAATAAATGCTGCAATGTTACCATCATTATTGCCTGAATAATCTGCATTTTGTATGATATGTCTTGGTCCAATGTTAATAAATGCTACCTGTTGTATTTTGTATTGAAGAGCTCTATTTTACTTGTTTTGCTTCAAAATGCTATAAATTCTTATCATTCTAATTGATATAAATGTCACACATACACATGTGTGCTCTGTGGATAGGCTATCATAAAAGTGAATATATGTTTTCTACCTGAACAGCACTCTAATTGGCGAGACTCCTACCGCGAATGTTGCGGTGACGGTACGTACGACGTGAGAAGCCAGGTGTGCTGCCAAGGAGGAGTCTATGAAATCGGAGCGATGGGGCGCACAAAATGCTGCCCTGGTGGCATTGGCACATACAACCCAGATAACGAGCAGTGCTGTAATGGAGAAATTCTTCCTATCGGTATGTAATCTCCTTACAATTCCCAGGTTATGACAATGACAATGTCAATGACAATGAATTTTATTTCTCAAAAACGGCCCCTCATGGGGGCATGGGAGAAATACAAAGATACAAGTGTATATAAACATGTAGATATATATATATATGCGTAAATATTAACATTAAGTATAAACATGATAAAAAACAAAAAAAATCTTTGGCAACACTTTTGCGACAATTAACACCTCGCAAGAAAATATGAACAACAATATAATGAGTAGCAAAACTTTAAAGGGACTTAGTAACATTGTCCAAATCCTCAAAATAAAATGTTAATTCTAGGGGTTCCCTTATACCTTGTTGTATTCGTATTAACAATAAAATCATGGGACAGGTTTCGGTTTTTCAAATTTCTCTTTCGTTACAAAGATATGTATGATTGAAGTATTCAGATAAGAAAAACTCCGGGCGAGTTTTTCTTCCGTGTACAAAGTGAGTGCAGTGAGTTACTGAATGTCACTTTGCATTTTCACTCATTACTTGGCCATACAATGTCCATTTGACTTGAAATTTTCACACAATACCCTGTAGACATATGAGATAACAACAATATTCATTGCATCAACCATTCATCACTTTTTGCACATGTCAACAAAGTTACTAGATCCCTTTAAACAAACTCACACAATGTTATTGTGTTTTTGTTCGTCATGATGATGATTATAGTTATAGTTATAAAACTAATGATGATACTACTACTACTATACTACTAAGTATAATATTAATAATGATGATGATGATAATAATAATAATGATAAATAATTATAATGATAAGAATAAAAATAATAATGATAATAATAATAATAATGATGATAATAATATCAATAATATTATTAATAATAATAATGATAATAATAATGTTGATGATAATAATTTATTTAGGCAATGGGTTTAATTCAAACTACATTCGGTTGGTTTCCATTTTACAGCGCATGGCAAATGCTGTGGCCTGAAAGTGTACAGCCCAAATCAGCAGGCCTGCTGTGACAAACGGATAAATGATGTTCCCACCATCCCCGGTCTGACCAATTGCTGTAGTGGCCAGGCCTACCTCCAGTCGTCCCAGATGTGCTGCGAAGGCACCCTCTATAAGCGACTGAATGACGTGGAATGCTGCGGAATTAGTGAGTACATAAATCACACTAAGTTGCAAGGGGCTGCATGTAGTTGTCGGGAAATATCCCAGCTCCTACGGTGTTTTCATGTTAAACATGTCAATGTGTGAATCTGCTGTTACTGCTTTGAGCTCATTGTAGACCATTCATACTTGAAATTGGATAAACTCATTTAATGTAGAATTTAATATTCATATTTTTGATTCACCAACACCCATATGACATGAATAAATACCTGTCTTCAATTTGTTACTGTGCAATTCTACTATACTGCCAATTATTGGATAAAATTTGTTTTATGGTAGTAGATAATATTCAATATTTTAATTCACCAACAACCGTATGACATGCATCCAGTCATATTTTGTTTTAGAGAAACTATTCAATGTGTCAATATAATATTTTCAATCTCTATTTTGTAGCAACGTACAACAACGCCAGTCAGTTGTGCTGTGGCGGCCGGGTTGTGAGCAAGAGTCTCGGCAGCGAGGAGCGGTGTTGCGGAGCGGACAGCTACAACCCTGCAACACACACCTGTTGCTACGATCAGGTTGTGGCTGGGATCGGTGAATGCTGCCACGTTAGCGATGACGTCTCCCAGATCTACAACCCTGCCACGCAGACCTGCTGCAGCACTTGGTCCTGGGATCTCTACCCTAGTTGTAAGCACTCGTCATGAATACATTCATACCATTCTTGTGTGTGTCGTAGGCACTGCATAGACAATGCATAGTTTGGTGTTCAATATTTGTATGCTAAGGCAAGCATTGGCTATGTACATTTGACAGCCAGGACATAATGATCATACTACCTAGCTTGACTATTTACATGGTACATTGTGTATGTGGTGGTAAGCCCATGCATATGATCTAGCTACCATGAAAGTGTTACCTTGTGCCCTTCTAGATGTTACATTCCCCATGTAGTTCATACAGGACACACTAGGTTCTGTAGGCAATTGGTTAATTTTTCACGGTACAAATGTGTCTTTTTATCCCTCAACGTGTAATATCAATCACACAAGAATAACCATTTTGCAGTGTATACAATGTGGGTTGATCCCGTCTCAAATTTGATTGCGACTTTACTTTCTTTCCAAAGTATTTATAAAATGGAAATAAATCATGTTTGTTTCTCTGTGCATCGATTATCCCTTGTTAACAGTCAACGGCATGGTTCATGACGTAGCCAGTGGCGAAGGGCAGTGCTGCGGGGTTCAAATCCCCTCGTCGGATGAGCTCTGCTACGATGGTGATCGGTATCCGAAGGAAGCCGAGAGCCATAATGATGTGTGCTGCTACAACGTTTCACTCCCCTGCCATACCTTCAATAGTGCCGTTTCGGTGAGTGATAAACCAACAACCAAAATGAGCACACGCCCATTGACCGGGCACCACTAAAAAATAACTTTGGGCCACCAATTTGCACTGATCAAATTGCCTATGACTGGGTCACAAGGCATAAAAAGTTAATTCCACAGGCCTAAATGGGCATGTCAAATATAACTTAATTTTTGTAGGTTTTTCTTTGTTTGGGGCCACCAGATTCGGGACATAAGTATCCTGTATGTACACAAACATATACATAGAAGGAATGGAAATACAAACAAAAAGTGTCAATATCAAGGTCTCATGAATATGTCCCTCGTCTTTTGTTTGCACATCGTTGGTGTCAACCCCAAAATTGCATAATTCTGAGTGGCTGTTGTATTGAGGATAATGCCTATTAAGTATGTTTCAAACCAAAATCAAATAATCTTATTTCGTTTGCCCCCTTTCCCCCACTCAGTACTGTCACCCCCAGAATGGCATCACGTTCCGCATCCCACACAGGGAGCTCTGTGGCTACAAGACCTACAACACTGCCACTCAGATGTGTTGCGCCGAGCTCTACGTACACGAAAAGTCTGCATTCGGTGGCGATGGGGCGGCGAGTTGCTGCGGCTACAAGGCATTCAATCGGAACACGCAGTCCTGTCATCTACTGAACACCTTTGACGTTCCCGAAGCATTTGTCAGGTTTGTCAATCAGTTTATATGTTTTTGTTTAAACATTTTATCTTCTTTTCACAATTTGTCCTACAGATTGGTTTTGGAATATGATTTGTTAGAAAGGACCAGTAATATTTTCACAAATAATTTTATAAACTTGTAGAAGACACCCTAAAAAAACACCTAAAAAACACCATCATGAATATGACTACCTGTAGCCTACAGTTTATAACACATCATACTTATGTTGATGAATGGATGGTTTTAAATCTTGTCCCAAGCTTGCCTTAGATATATTATAGCACAAACCTTGCAAGTATGTAGATTAAGTGAAATACAGTATATTTGACTCCTGAAAACAGGTTTTAAAATATGTGAAGTTGTTGATAGGACTATCTGTATGCGATTTCCATCAAATATTAACGCAGCATATTCCTGACTTGTATCTCCTTGTAGCTTCAACATGTTTTTTCTTTCTTCAACATGTATTTATTGAATTATTTTTGTTTACACTTAGGTACTGTCGGCAGGAGGCTTATGACAATCGCACGCAGGCCTGCGACCTGAACTTCTATGTCCGCCCGATAGAAGATGTCCTGGAGTATCCGGAGCTGTGCGGGAATGTGGGTTTCCGGCGAAGCGAATACGAGTGCTGCGGGAGATCCCTGATTGCCGACGGTTACACCTGTTGCGACGCCAGGTCCTACTTCACCCCGGGAACGGGTCTCCAGGAGGGTGCGTGCTGCATGAGGGGTGATGGGACGTCTGAAGGGTACAACCCGGACACCCACCTCTGCTGCGATGGGGAGATCCAGGACATGACAGATAATGGTAAGAGCAGATAGATAGATCGGTAGATTGATGGATGGGTGTATTGATGGATGGATGGATGGATGGATGGATGGATGGGTGGATGGATAGATGGATGGATGGATGGATGGATGGATGGATGGGTGGATGGGTGGGTGGATGGATGGATGGATGGGTGGATGGATGGATGGATGGGTGGATGGATGGATGGATGGATGGGTGGATGGATGGATGGATAGATGGGTGCATTGATGGATGGATGGATGGATAGATGAATGGATAGACTACTGCATAGATTCAAATAATGTTAGTGTAACTTTTCCTGTTAGAAGCATACATTGTAAATAGAACAAAATGTTGTTAACATGTATGACCCCCACCTTCATTTGCTAAGAGAATACATTGATAACCTGTCATCCTTTTTATTTCTTTCTTTTATATTCTCTATTCAGCTGTGTGCTGTGGCTCAAAGGCATACAATCCCCACGACCCTGACTTTGTGTGCTGCGTAGACAACCTCCAGCCCGCGGCCGACGGAAGGACGCAGTGCACCGGACGCATCCCACACAGGCCTGAGGAGATCGTCTGCGATGGCGTCGTTCACGAAGCCACGGCCAATGGCATTTGCTGTGGGCGGGCCCTGATCGACGAGGACATTAAGATCTGCTGTGGAGGGATTGTGTAAGTGACAAGTCATTGATACAGTTGTCCCACTTAAGGGATGCAGAAAGAGTGGAATATATAAACCTGGACCTGTAACATTAAGATTTACAATGATCATATGATCAATTAATTGACCATAATTGATTGCGGGATTAATCGATTGGCCATTGATTGTACATTTTCTTATGTTACGGGGCCCTTATGAGGTTATTTGTCATGTGAACTGCTTCATATAAAGGAGTAAAAAAAAAAAAAAACCTTTATAGACAGCTGGTTTTTATATAAAAAGTAGTTGCTAAAGCAGGATGGACTGTATAAGATGAACTTTTATGAGGCTCCTACCTTATTTGTGACTTCTAGAGTACATTAGTTTGGTCACTTTAAAATATATAGTTTATGGCCAACAAGAAAAATCCATCCCATAAGTGGAGTTTGGATAGATTTTATTCAATATAATTTAAATGACTACAGACAGAGAATTCTAGAAGAGAAGGGTAGGGAGCAGGAATGCGCAATCTATTTAATGTATGTGTTGTTTTTCAGGCAATTATTTTAGGCATGAGATAAAAAATGATTTGGAATTCATTTTCAATAGAATCAAAAGCTTTCTGTTTGAATTCAAGATTGAAATTAAATTTTTATTCTCCATCATATGAATTAATATCTAATATTTTTTCCTGTTTGCTTGCTCTTTTACAGCCAAATTAGAGATGGCCAAGACAGTCGGTGCTGCGGGAAAGTGGCATACGACAGCGCCTCCAAATTCTGCTGCGGCTATTCTCTGTACGACTTGACCGCCGGGTCAGAAGGAACATGCTGCGGAAACCTGCACTACGACGCTGCCACGCAAGTCTGTCACGAGATGGAGGGCAGTTTCTATGTGTTTGCCCTGGCCCAGGCAGGTGGTCTTTGCGGAGGAAGTTCCTACGATGCGACCAAGCACACCTGTTGCCGGGGGATACTGCACAGGAACATCGCCGACGGCCAGTGCTGCGGGAACAGCGTTGTCCGGGACACCGATACGGAGCTGTGCTGCGGGGACGAGGTTCGTAGCACGTACGGTCCCTCCACAGGATGCTGCGGGGCCAACCTCTACGATTCTGACGTGTACGACTGCTGCGGAGGGAAGAAGCTGTGGCGCTACTCTCAGACTCGCAAGTGCTGCAATGATAGGTTGGTGAGGAAGGATGCACTGTGTGAGGTGGGAAGTGGAGAAGATTAACTCTCCCTCTACCAACTACCAAGTAATCAAAACCCCAATGCTAGAAATGGGGGGGGGGGGGGGGGGGAGGGGGGTTCGCCTTGTTGCTCAGTGGGCAAATAAAACCCAAGATTTATTCCAATTCTAGTGGACCAAAACCTGAATCAGGTGACCCCAAACAAAGAAAAACATTGACAAATTATCTTATATCTGGTCCCCATTTGGGCCAGGGATTTATAAAGCATCAATTCCATTTGGTAGCCCCAAGCTAAATTTGTTAGTGTCCCTGGGCCAGCGGGCATGTGCTCATGTTGATTATCGAGTCATCACACACACATGATCTCCCCTGGGGTTTATGTCTCATATCTCCACAAATTTTGTTTTGTTTTATTGGATGCATCAAATGAACTTGTATTCAATTCATTTGCAAATCTTGCATCCGTAAATGAAAATTAAATGTTAAGCCATATATGCTTGCATACAAAAGCATTGCATTGAATGGTCATATCTCGATACTGTTAAATGTTGATTTGTAGACTTTTACTTTAATTTAATGGATATTTAAGCTCAGTTGAGAATGGAACCTGAATGAAACTATAAGTAGTTTTATTTTTTTCTTCATTTGTATGCTCACTTGTATGACTAAAAATACTATATTATTATGATGTAAGATGCACTGTTGTAAGCATTAATAGATGCACAATAGTCATTATATCACGGCACATGTTTGTTTAGAAAAGTTCATTATGCTTTTTCTTTGTCAAAATATGATTTATTTGTATTCTATGTGAGATTTTACTTTTTATTTAATTCTCAATAATATGATTAAACAATTTTTCTACTAGCTAATGAAATTTAGCAAAGGCATTTTATTCATTTTGTTCTTTTTCAAGGTACTAGTTAACTTTATATGACTTCACATGGTCTATTTGTGAATCCACGGCATATTTACTATCACAGTATTAAAACCTTTGCATACCAAGTTTATTCCTTGAGCGTGCATTGATAAACCTTGAGTAAATAGTAAATATTGATATTCATCACATCTTTGACGAGAGCAATAAAGCTGAAGCACTTACACAATTATTTTTAAAAATTACATGTATTTGATCAATTGAACTGTGTATAATTCAATGAAGTGGCTGATTAATTTATAATACTAGTATTTATTTAGCTTATTTATATTTATCTGTATCAAAGTATTTAAATGGTTGTTCAATCTCAAGTGAAGATACATGTATATGTTATCTGTTGAGGGAAATTATTATGTTATATTTCATGTATTTCAAGAATTTCATTATTCTATTCTATGTATATTCTATACAACTCAATATTTGTATGTATGTCAAATTGACATGTATTGAATACTCTTTATATAAGAATACCAAAAAAAATGTGTCAGTGCAACGGGAGCTGCTATGTAGTTTCGAAAGCATTTGACAGTCGATGGAAGCTATTCAGTAGCTATATACATGTATAGCCTTATTCTAGGCCGGATTTAGATTTAATATGGAGCACTGTCCAGGATTTTAATTGAATGTGTAAACAGGGTGTTGCAAAATGAAATAATGGTTCTCATATTCACTCTACAAATATCTCTCTCTGAAATATTGGATCGGTTGAGGTTTGTGAAGTTAGAGACCATTTCATTTCATGCTAGTCGCTTGTGAAGTATTTTATATATACATGTATTGTTGAATATCGTATTTCTCTATGAGAATAACATTCTTGATTTAAAAAAAAAAATATGCTTACACAAGATAGTAACATTTCTTTTTAGTGTTATGTAGCTGTCGTCATGGTAGTTACAATGATCGGACCCTTGATGGCCCTGATGTACATGAAAAACTGATGTTGTTTTTAAATTTGGGAATTGGGATGGTGGAGGATATATAGAATATTTCGTCAAAAGATGACCAATTCTGGAAACTAAGATTATAACTTATTTTGTGTTTATTCAGAACCAAGTTAATTTGTTTCACTTGTATACAGTATTTGAAAAGAAATAAGCTTAGATATCATTACTTATTTATAATATTAAAACCTGAAATAACTTGGCAGTGGAGCTTGTTGGGCACACTGCCAAGTACTGTACTGTATATGCATTAGATTATTAGAATTACTTTTAATTTGTCATTTAAAGGTAAAGTTGAGTACTGGTAATTTTTAAAAAAAATCAAAAACAAAACTGCTCGAGATAAATAAATGGTTTATTCTGTTATCTAGACCGGTAACATTTAAAGAAAATTATAACAAATTGCATGAAAACATATGCAACCTGTGTGTGGGACTAGCCATTTTTGTAGGGGCTGAGGATTACTGTGTTTATTTGGAGATTTCTCAGTTTTCATGTCTTTTCTTTCAATTTCGTATAGCAGGAGATATAATTGTCATTATTTGTTATTTTTGAACATTTGGTATTTCAGGGATTTCAGGAGGTATTGGTTGTTGACTTATTTTGTTCTTCTGTATTCGATTTTATATATATTTATTGCCAGAACTCAAGATTATCTTTGAAGAGCTCCTGTGTAAAATGTGTTTTTCAATGCGATTTCTTTGTAATAGGATCTAGCTAATGATCTAGCCTCATTATAAATACAGTAATAATTGTAATAATTGTAGTGTAAATTGCAGTAATAAGTTCATTCTCTTAATTAATATTTATTACATTAAAAATGGTAAATGTACTTTTTGAAATGTCAGTAGTCTTAGTGTATTCTTAAGTAAAATAAAAGATTCATCCAGCAAAAAAAAATGTTACGCTTGTACATGTATTTATTTGTTTAATTTTGATATAATTTTCAAAATTTACCGCCTCCTTCTGTAGAGTATGGAATGCACAAAAGCTTTTTATATGTGTTTGAATGTGTGTGTGCTTGTCCTTGGCCCCCGTTGCAGAAATAGATACAATCAATTGTATATTGTATTACAATTAATTGTAAGTCAGATCATGTGTTCTAAATGTGCAAAATATGATTGGCTTCTGCAACGGGCCCATGTATGAGCTTGTGTCTTTCTATGTCAAACCATTTTTCAGATCATCAAAACCAACTTTCAACATTCAACTAAAATCAAATCGCCCATCTCGATACTCTGCTGTGATATCATGCCGGCTTCATAAAGTAGTCAAATTTCCTGCGGAAAAACCTAGTTACCACCCATTTGAGAACCTCTTATTTGTTTATAGTTCTCTTGTCAAGTTCTACTATTGCTATAGATGTTGCATTAGTTAGTTTGTTTCTATCTATGGCAAACCTTGAACAAGCTATATGTGACCCTTCACCACAATACGACCTATAAGTCGGGAAAAAATATTGTACCGATTTTTACATGACATTAAAGTAGAAGTCACTTCAAAGATCGGGGTCCATTCAAGCGCTGTAATCTGATCATTTTTAAACATTATTTCCGATGCTCAACATTTCACAGAAGGTTGATGAAAATTGATGGAAATGATCCTGAATCTCGTACTTTAAACGTTATTTGACTATTTCAGCTAATAAAAGGGAAACTACCATGGCAACTATGATGGTCGTTTTGTGGTGTAAGCTCACATATGATCATAGACATTAAGAATATAAGTTTGCATTCAATTTGAATACATTGTGAACCTCCCAATTGGTATAAACTACTTCGGTACAAAAATGTTCTGTTCAAATTTACCTTTTTTTATAAAAAGTTTTAATTCATTCATTTGCTTTAGTATTGCTCATACAATACCAACTTTTAAAAGATGGTAGTTGGTATTAAACAAACATAAGTTTCATACATTAACATTTCAGAGAAATGATTTCCCTTCAATAAATGATACATGAACTACATTTCAGAGGTACTTAGCACATAATACCCTTGTGTATGTGTACCATGAATAGTAAAATATAAAATATATGTCTACCTGATGCAAAGATGCAACACAGTCCATTTTCAATATATAAAATAACCAATACTAGTCATTCATATAATTTGTTTTAATACCATATGAAATAAACTTTTAATAAAATGTGATTTGAAGCACAATTACTGTCACCAGTATTTCACATTGCACAGAAAGTTAAGGAAGACAAATATCCACAGGCTATAATATTACTAGTGTTGCATTACAATGGCAAAATAAGGAAATTGATAATTGGCAATGGAATTATGGAAATCAAAATTAGTATAACATCACAGGACTGTGGTCCCCGATTGACTAGGTAGGCTTTTTGCAGTGTACTTTTCATCCAATTAACAGGACAGATTTACTGATTACGTGGTAAAATTCTTTTAAAATTTGAAGTCATGTTTTGTCAAATCCTACCCCTTTAAATGTAACCCATTATGCCGAAACCACTTGTATATCCTCTAGCTATCAAATATATTGAAATATAAAGACAGATTGCTCTATTATTTAAGTTTTCCAAGCTCAGAGTGGATATTCAGTGATTGAATGCTGCAGTATTAACGTGAAGTGCCATAATTGTGGTAGGACTAAATGCAGAACTCACTTAATAGAGGGGATTTTATGACCATTCTCCCTTTATCTTGTTTTAAGATTAAATATAAATATATACTCAAAATGATATAACGATTAACTTTGAATCTTTTAACATGATTGCAAATCTTCAACACACAAGGTTCAAGCTAGTCCTTGTTTGAGCTTAACCACCATTCCAACAAAATAATTACTGGACAGTTCATGCTGCCCAAAGCCTGACTAATAGTTCCACTGTGTTCATGTCAATGGTTCTGCCCCTCCCCCCCTCCCCCCCATGAAGGCCCAGCTCATCACCTCCTCACCCATCCAAGCACCATTGAAGTAAATTTGTAGACTATCAGTTGTCTGTCGAGGTCATTAAATGTTTGTTCTGTACAATGGGCGTTTTATCACTTAAGGTTCATACTGCCCAAAGCCTGGCTCAGTTCCATTGTGTTCATGTCGATGGGTCGACCCCCCGAGGCCCACCCCATCACCTCCTCTCCCATCCAAGCACCATTGAAGTTATCCTGCTTGCAGATGCGGCAGAAGATGGCCAGCAGGTGGTCCCCGCTCACCTCCCCCGTCGCAGTCCTGCTGTTGTAGCCAAACTCGGATATCACGTCCCCACTTCCTGGAGCCCAGACACTGTAAGGAAAAAGACAAAGATAAATTATACATCAGTATGATGGCCTTAAATGATCCAAAGAGGATGCACTATCTAGAGTTCCATGCCAGTTAGGGTACATGAGACCTTTCAATAACTTTCAACAAAATTAACTAGGCTTTTTTTAAATGGAGATTTTTATCTCATCAAAATGACATTATTCGAAATCTAAATTCTATCTATGCAATACTGCAAAATGACTATTGTTCTTGGTAATGATAATGGTACAAATTTGTGATTAAGTCTCCATAAGTTGATAGTTAACCAGCAAAATAGTAACAAATGCATTGCTTTTGTACAGCGTAAAAAAATAGCTCGTCCAACACATTAACGTTTGCAGGCATTGAGATGTGTGCGAACAGTCAGGCTGTGCATTGTAGGCTAAATGCAATAGGGTGAATACTTGAGGCAATATATATAAGATGTCAGAAGTATGTAGGATTGATGCCCCTATCCAACACAGTGCATGTAAAAGAATAATGCAATCGATGATGAACAACCCAGGGTAGGAATTATACGGGGGCTGAGGACGATTTTGCCCCCTGAAATCAGTAGGTAGCCCCTAAAATTACCGTAGGGTATCATGTGAATAATTTCTGAATATCCATCAGATTGGAAAAGTAGCCCCCTAAAATGACAAATTAATTCCTGCATTGGAAACAACCAGTAGATCTCTTTATCAGGGGTTCTTTTGGAAGGACATTAGCACTACACTCCCACATATACAATAATAATTAATACCTTAAATCTAAACAAACAAAAATATACAAAAATTAAGGAAAGAAATCTCCACCCCCCTCCCCCAACCAAAGATGAACAATTAAAATTGTCATATGATTCTGACTCACTCGATGACCTTCCGCAGCTTTTCCTTCCTCCGTGCTAGCGCCTGGCGGATGAAGAAGACAAAGATGAAGGCCTCCCACTGCTCCAGCTGGTGCCGTGTGAAGAGATCCTGCTTGGGGGTGATCTGCACCAGGAGTAGGTCGCCTAGTTTCTTCTTGGAATCTTCATTATCCTGTGGTTGAGATATCATGTTGAATCGCTGTCATTAATAATTCTAACTGTATCATTCATATCTTTAAAAATGTACAGGACAGACGTTGACTTTTGACGACTTACTATTTTTGAAATAGTGTCCAGTAAGGGGTGCAAAACATATTCTCACTTTTGTGCACACCTGAATAGACTATAATAGAGTGTGCAAAGTAATTCATTAAGCAATAAGGGAGTAGGGAAAAAGTTAGGCCTACAATAAAGTACTCCACAAGAGTTCACCCCTGACCCCCCCCCCCCCCCCCCAAAAAAAAAATAAAATAAATAAAATAACAACAACAAAAGCAAAACAACAACATCAACATTAACGGATATCCATCACAAGGGAAGAAAGTAGATCAAGTGGGAGAATGACAAACAATACAATCATTAGCATCTACAACAACAACAACCCCAAGAAGATTATGGTTTCTTCCTTGCTAATCCACGGATTGAACGAACATTTCAAATCCAAGGTAAAATTACTCTATTTGTGTGCTGTGGTAGCTCTTTTCTCAAAATATACTGTAATGTTCTGTAAATGAATCTTGTGGAGAAGGTAAATATCTTTATAAATGCAATATGAAAATCATATTTGATAAGATATTTAACAAATAGATTAACAAGAAACAAATAAGAATCCTGCATCATGTCTAGATGAGAATACTATATACCTTTTGTTAATGTTTTAATTTTAAAATGTATGAAATCTAACCACTTTCACTCACTTTTGGTTTTGGCTTTGTTTTACGTGGAAGCTTGAAAGACTCCAGGGGTTCCTAGAAGTTAAAAAAAGACAATTAAATAGATTGTTATATACACAACTAAAATACACTCCGACATATAGATATGACAAATCAAACGGCAATATATCCATGACAATTTTAAAATAAATAAGAATAAGAAATTGCAAGATCAACATTATTTGTTTTCTAGTATAGAATGAGTTTAAAATATCTTTTCTTTAGTAATTGAATTCTCACATAAAAATCAGACTGAAAAGGGCATTAAAAATCAGCAGCCTGCCTTGTACTTTATCATTGTAATAAACAAGCCCCAGCAACCTGAAAATTATGCATTCTTTCTGAAGTTTTTCTCAATAACTTTCTAGAAAATATGTATTGCGAATAGTGCTCTATGTGGACTTGTCACACATCATCATGTAATTGAAAGATCTATTCAGGAATCCTCCTGAAAATACTCCAGATGAGGTATATGATGTGATATATACCACAATAAAAACTGTCGCCAATCATTTTAAATATTACTCCTGGTGTGAAAATGGTTTAATTTCACAGTAAACTTTATTAAAGTATTTAAGTGCCATGTGTTTTTTTGTTCATGTGATCTGAGGAATGCACCCTCCAATCCAACATTTCCCCCTAAAACACCCATTTACCTTTTTTTATATATTTTTTTAAATTATTTGAATATATTCAAACTATTTGAATACCTTTCTGATCAAATATTTGAATGGCAAAATAGGTATTCATCTCAGGCCTAATTGAGAGCACCAATATGGAAATTGTGGCCGTTTCATACCGAATGACACACTTGTAGGATCAGGGATCGGAAAAGTCAACCATGTTTCGCAGCCACTAATAATGAATTTCCTGAAGAGAAAACACAATTTAAAAACTTAATAATAATGGCCACAATGGTCTACAATGGCAGTTGTTCTTGTTTTCATTTGGGGGGGTCACTATAGACAGGTTTGAGTGTAATTTCACTTACGGTATGTAAGAGTTTAACATCACAGGATACTTGATACAATGCGGATAATGCCCTATAATTCTTCATGTGTCCAGGGGGATGAATCAGCGTCTGGAATTGGAAAAGATAAGATATAAACAAAAACAGCAAGAAGTATTTAAACTCAAAATAATGAACCTAGAGCTTCTGGTAACTGCACATATTGTATGATAATTATTGTATGGTCATATGAAGTGGTCAAAATCTGTTTACAACATAAAATGTGACATCAAAGTAGAAATTAATAAAGAACAATGAACATTTTCATTAAGAGGTTTAGATTTCACATTTCAACTATGTGGATGAAATATGATTTTAGACATAACAATTTTTTATTAGAATAGAATCAGAGATTAAGAAATTAAAGTTTACTTTAACATTAAACTATACAAAATAAAAATAAATATATGGTACATTCCATGTTAAACATTTAATTCATTACTAGTACATTTATAAAGATGCCAGCAAAATATGGTGGAAACTTACGCTGTAGCAATTCTCTGACATGAAGAGGTTAAGCTGAACTCGGCCGTAGCTGAACATTGAAAGTCTCTCTAGAATAAGGCTGGCAAGCACATAGGCGTGTTTGCGCTCTCCGTCCTGTGGTAAAGCTCCTACCACCTTCACACCAATATCTGCAGGGTTAGACGAAAGACAGGAATAAGCAATAGAAACTGACATGATAAAATTGAACAATTACTATTAAAGTGAAACAATGTTGTTTAACAAGAAGAGAGTCTCTCAGATAAGGCTAAACAGCACATAGGCGTGCTTGCGCCCTCCCTTATGGGGTAAAGCTCCTACTACCTTCACACCAATATCTGCAGGGTCAGAAGAAGGAAAGGAATAAGCAATGGAAACTGACATGATAAAATTGAGCAAAGTGAAACGATGTTGTTTAACAAGAAGAGTCTCTAGGATAAGGCTCGCAAGCACATAGGCGTGTTTGCGCTCTCCGTCCTGCGGTAAAGCTCCTACTACCTTCACACCAATATCTGCAGTGTCAGAAGAAGGAAAGGAATAAGCAATAGAAACTGACATGATAAAATTGAGCAAAGTGAAACGATGTTATTTAACAAGAAGAGTCTCTTGGATAAGGCTTACAAGCACATAGGCGTGCTTGCACTCTCCATTATGGGGTAAAGCTCCTACCACCGTCACACCAATATCTGCAGGGTTAGAAGAAAGAAAGGACTGAGCAATAGAAAATGATGTTGTTTAACAAGAAGAGAGTCTCTTGGATAAGGCTAAAAAGCACATATGCGTGCTTGCACTCTCCATTATGGGGTAAAGCTCCTACTACCTTCACACCAATATCTACAGGGTTAGAAGAGAGACAGGACTTATAGAAACTGACAAGATAAAAGCAAGCAAACTGAACTGATGGTGGGTGAACATGGAAAGTCTCTCTAGAATAAGGCTAGCAAGCACATAGGTATGCTTGCGCTCTCCATCCTAGGATAACGCTCTTACTACCTTCTCATAACTCATAATTGACAGAAATATTTTCAATGGAATGATCAATGTCATTTACCTCATTTCACCAAAGACCTACCCTCTTCTCAAGGAACAGGGTCGATATCCTGGAAGATGTCAACATTCTATCCTGGCCACAGGCTGTATTTCTCAGTTCCCAATATACTGTATTAAAGTCATAACTGTCAAAATTATCAATTTATTTGATTAATCATCGTCATTTTCTTCATTTTACCACAGACCTACCCTCTTCCCATGGAACAGGATCGATATCCTGGAAGACGTCCTCTATCCTGGCCACAGGCGCCTTGATCTCCCTGTCCCCGATGTACTGCATCTGATAGAGGTCCGCATGCTGCCACTGGAGACTGTCTGGCTCGGACCTAGTCCTCAGCTCCTCCAGAGCCGGACCAAACTGCTCATGCCTGCACAGGGACAAGACCTTGGATGCGCCGCTTGTAAGAAGCTCCTCTGACATGAACCCAGGTCCTGCAGTATAATTGGACATCGAAACAGTATTAATCAGTACTTAATTGTTTTGTAACTTTTTAAACAATGATTTTAATAAACATATTCAGATTACCTATACATATATCTTTAACATTATTTTCCAACCTAACAAAATGTAAGAAATAAACATGGGTAATCATGCTCCAATGTCAAACAAAAAATTGTAATTAATTCAAAACAGCATAATATGGATTAACGCATGCAGATCATGTTCTTTAGTACATCTACGAAAAGTGCAAAGTATGTACTACATGTAAGTCCATTAATTATCTCTTAACTACACAGCATCATTATGTTCCGTTGGCTGTACCATGTTTTGAGATATTGCAATAATAGGCATAATTCTCCCAGAGCACTAGCTAACCTTCATTGGCTGAAATTATAGTCGCCGTCTCATCCTTCAGACTATCCCCAGGCCAGACGAGTTTCCGCACAGTCTTCGCCAGTCCAGGGGTCAGAACAAATCTCTGCTTTGGACTCCGCAACAAGCTTGTGTACTTCAGCAGTTCTCCCTCCCTCTTTGGTTGGTGGGAAGCCGCTATACTTTCACTTGTTGTTGTTGTTGTTGTGCAGTAGCATCTACGAGTAGCATTTGCCGGACAGTTGCAACCGACAGAATCGGTACTCAGTGTTTGCCAGGAGGCACCATGGGGAGCAGAATAGGATTCAGCAGAGGAAATGCAGCTCAGCTGATCGCAGTGCAGTCTGTCTGGTTTGATCCGTGAAGAGGCAAGTATAGAACTCTTGGGACCTGGTGGCCTCTGGCACAGGAGGGAATAGGTCCTGCGCAGGATGCTGTATGTTATGGCACAACTGTGAAGGGTGCGGTTGAAGAGGACGTGCTGCCTGATGCTGGCCATTAACTTCATCTTTGCACGATGATCCTCAAGGCTGGAAGAGAAAATTCAATATTCATAATATTTGAATGATGATGTATACATTGGTGAGCCAAGGTTGCAAATTTGCAGCATACTATTAATCATCCTGCTGCAAACTTGTTATTTATGTAATGGGTCAAATGTCAAAGGTCTTAGAATGTGCTGCTGTGCTTCAACTCCAGGAATACTAACATTCCAATTCCTTGTTTGCCACAATGCAGTCTGCATATATTGAAATCATTGAAAGTCAATGGAATGCATAGACCGAAAAATCGTTCGTTATAACTACTCCGCTAGCTTGACGATCGGATCGCGGGTATTTAACGACCAAAATATAGAGGGGAAGTCGTGTGTAGAAGGATAATCGTACGTGCGCGACTCTTAGTACAGCGTTCAGTGACGCGCGCTCTCTAACTAAAATTGCTTCAAATCGGCTTGCGACAATTGATAACATAGAGTCAATAAGTTCCCAATATCTGACTTTTTTCTATATTTTGCGTAAAATTGATTAACTGATATCAAGCAGGGCAGGGCTCGACACTCGCACTGGCGACCTTGGGCCAGCACAAATTTATAAAAGACATATTTTGGTGGCCCGATCGGGCAAGCAGATTTTCAACCTGACATGGACAAAATTAGACAATTTTTGGTTTCTTCCATTTCATGTTTCAATTTCAATCACAGGCTTGATCAGGAAGAGTGATATTTTGAATAGTAAAAAGTTTACATATGAAATATAATTTTTGGGCCAGTGAATATTTAATTCGGGCCACCAGAAATAGGGAAGAAATCATTTCATTGGCCAGAAAGGGCCACTGGCAAAAAAGGTGAGTGTGGAGCCCTGGTATCAAGTATAAAACATAATACCATATCTGTTTCAAAGCAAATTCAATACGACTTGCTTTTAAGCAAAAATGACAGATTTCGACTTTTCGTCCGACGCACGGCGAGTGTCTCCCATTCATTGTGTCCGGCTTAAAGTAGACAAAATGGCCGCCTTAACCACAGGGTCTATGGCAGATTTACTTCCACACAGTGCGAACACTTTAGATTACTGTCTCGTAATATGATAGTTTTATACTATACAAAATCGGATATATAATAAATCCCATGAAGAGACAGGTATTTCTGTCTATGGCATGCAATGCCAATTCAATGCAGTGACTGTGTGTGTGTGTGTCTGTGACTGTGAGTGATACAATTACAAACCATTTTTTGTTTAGTTTAAAGATAAAGTGATGCAAAAAAAAAGGGTACAAAACTGGGTGCTAATGCAGTTTCGCAACCATTTTTTGTTTCTTTTTTGCATCACTTCAAACTCAAATAAATTGGTTCGTATTACTCACTGTACTCTTCCCTTATCCCTCGATGGTCTGTTGTAATATTTTGGTCAACATTTAAATCATTTTTTATGACTTTAATTGATGGTTTTGTTTGCGATCGCGGCTCAGAAATGTTCGTACTTCGCGGCTGGTATACAGTAAAATCGAAGTTAGCACTAGCAGGGCTTCAAGAGTGGCCGGCTATGCCGTTTATAGCTGCTGGTGACTTGCGACTGGAGAGAGTGTTGTAATCCTGCGGGGCGGTGTGCGCGCGCGCCGTACGTTTCACTTCCGTAGCTTGGGCGGATGTACGGTGGCTATAAATATGAAGAAAAAAATAATACGATCATACGGCCACCCATATGATCGTTTTATTTAGTTTCACATTAGAGGCACCATATATGGTAGGTGTACTACACATCAGCACTGTTTTTATTATCGGCACCCCGCGTAATATTTGTTTTTGCGCGTGTTGTGAAAAATCGCGCATGTGATGATGCGCGCTACCCTTAGAAACTGCACTGGTCGAAATTTCATGGAGAAATAATGCGTTTATCGTCCGCTACGAATATTTTTGTGAAATTTGTGAAATAATGCCAACATCGCACAAGAAATTTTAAGTTGCGTGCGTTGTCAATGAGAGTTGAGGGGGTGCCGGTAATAAAACCACTTCGAACTCGTGAAGCAAAAAAACAACGCGCGCGTTCGAAGTCGATGTCTCAAAATATGAATTATAAATCGCAAATCTGATCATCGCATCGGAATCTGCCCCATTTTCTCAATGTGTGAGGAAAGTTTTATGAAATTTGTACGATTCTTAAGTCTAAAACTGTCGGAAATGTGTTAGGGTGCCGATGTGGGGGTCTCTCAACCATATATCCATTTGAGCTACGGAGTACGGATGTAACCTAGAGGCTAGGGTATTTGGTTTTTGCTGTTAAATTAATTTTTTTTAAAGTGGAGAAGAGCTGGAATGACAATGAGCCACCTCAATTTCCGATTGAATGTAACTTAATACGATGGAGCGTATTATCTCTGACTCAGAGCACTCCTGAACTGCTTTTTGGCAGCAATATAGGCATAAGGCAGACCGAAGAGGGCCGTCTTTTGGTTCGCCTGCTAGCTTCCAGGCCCTCCAAGACGCCAGTGAAACAGAGCAGGCCTCCTCAACTTCATCAGACCACTCAGGCTTGCCAGGATTGCCAGGCTTCTTATTGGAGTGGGTCTTCTCTTGTGTGGGAGACGAAGTGAGAGGGCAAGCATTTCTTCTTGACTTGGCTTGGAGAAGATGAAATAATTAATCAATGCAATGCCAAAGCCAAAGGCAATGGAGTCAGAAGTTAAGTCTAAAGAAGTAAAATGATGAATGAGTAGAAAAGTGGTCTAGAGGCACACATAGGTCAATTAGCATTGGTCATACGTGCGCCTTATTTTACAACATGTTCAAGCCCGTGCAACAAGTATGTGTTGCTATTTTGGTTTTGACAGTGGTGTTGGTGGTGAATGTTGTAGAAATTAATAAAGTTAAACTACTATACATACCAAATATGCTATTTTTGTTGTCCTTTCTCTTCACTTTCCTGGCATTTGAGCTCTTTTTCTCTGGAAAAAAATGAGTAAGTTCCAGCACACCCCGAATCGTGTTCCACATGTACACTGAATTAAAAATGTACATAAAAACAGTGAGCCATCTATTGACAAGAATCGCACAGGAACGTTACTAGCGCTTGCTAGATACATGACGCCAAAAAAGGTTAATTATTCTTCTTTCCAGATGTTTTTTATTTGTTTTGATCTACTCCGTGGTTTCTAAAAATGTTGCGCAGATTTTAATATGTGTACGTGTTTAGCGCCCTCTTTCAGAAAAAAGAGTATACGGCTTGTGTTAAGGCTAAGCACGTCCGTGCGTGCTATTGTTCCCCAGTGCAGCTTGTTTACTATACGGTTAGCTTATGATCACCGTATGCGGGCGCGGCGGGCGCGTCGTAGCTTCACTTCTTCAAAGATGGCCGAGCTTCGGGTAGGAGTCAACAACTGACAAAAAGACATTAACATTTGTAAGTAATTTAACCATTGCAATGCAGCGAATGCTAAATGAAAACACGACTTAATATGTCGTGTACAGCAGTGTTTGTATACAATGTGTTATGAATGTGGAATGAATGAGTTGACACCGATAATGTCGGGCAGGTACATGATGCATACACGAGTTCCTATATGTTGCGTGTAAATGGTCCAGTTCACTGGACCTATTTACTAGTAGATGTGTCTAGAGGTTGCGTGTATAGCTCCTAAATCACCACTTTGTTGTCTGATGGCCATTTGCCAGGGCGGTCAAATAGAGGCATGGCCAACAATGACAATGTTCATATGAAAATCTGTCCAAATATATTGGGAGGGCTACATGCCGCGCCGCTTAGTAATTGGATGAAAAGGCTTATTCGCGTCAAATATCTGCCACGCTTAAGTTTAGTCCGGCGATTTTGGTCTCAACACGATGCGTTTCTTGAAACACATTTCGCAAACTATCTAGATGCGTATTTCGCTTACACTTTACAGTGTTCCATGCATCATGCTACCGAAGACGCCAACGAAATATAAGACGGACACAAACGTTCACCAAAACTTCGCTGCAGTACTTAAATGTTATGTATATTTATGTGGATTTTCTGTCGATATTATTTAACTGTATCACGATACACAATTTTCAGTAACAAATCACGTAAAATTACTTACCTCTCGTTTCGATATGTGTATTGCTATTAAATTCCCATCATCTAGGTAGCGAATGAGAGACTAGTAGATGTTTACAAACAAGCGATTACACAAATGACTTCCCTGGCGAGGTCCGGCGTACCATAAGCTAGCCATGCCACCAATAAATTAACGTTGAGGGCCAAATCTATCTGAGCTCAGATTCACAGAAATAGATTTAGATTGTATTTCTGTATAATATCCATTTTTACACGTGTGAAGGATTTTGCTGTTGATGTTTTTGATAAACTTTTATCCGACGTCCACTGCCCCATTAGTTTAACTTTGCAAAAGGAATATAATGAAAACGTTCTAGGTGCGGGGGATGGCCTGTAATCATACCCCACCCCAATATTTGGGGTGTATTCTGAAACTCGATTTTAAGTTAAATTGTTGGCTATACGTCATATCTACGTGACTAAAATATGTTTTAGCAAATCGCTAGTATATAGGCCTACAGTTTGATATTTAGTGACGTAGATACGTAGATAAGTTTTAACTTAAAATCCGGTTTTCAGAATACTCCCCCAGCACCATATAACATTACAAATTAAAGTGATCCCTGTAAAGTGTCAGATATTGCACAAAATGACATTTGAGACTTCAATCCTATATCAATATCATTCTAAAATACAATTGAAAGATTTGTGAAAGTTTGAAAGAAAACGAACACTATTTACCTAGTGAAAAAAAACGAATATTGAGTTCATATTTTATCACCGAATACTGATGGTCTGCCATACTTTTGTCGCAGTAATGAATGATTCGTTTGAGATATTCGTAACCGTGTATTTTTACACACGTAGTACATAATTCATGGAATTTGAACTCGCTCGGCTCAAAGTTCAATCTCCGGAATGTTCTCACGGGTGCTGCATGCGGACGTTCTCAGCTGAGACAATTGTACTTTTTTCAATTGCGTTGATTAACGCTTTAGAAATAATGATTTTCAATGATAATTATCTTCATACTAAAGGGACATTTGAAAAAATCAAACCCTATTTTATTCTTCTCTTACCATAAGCTAAACAACACGGTAGAAGAGAAACGAGGAAGCTCCAAGTAATTTTCGTGGATGTGGACACTTTACAGGTATGACTTTAATAGTTATAACTCCACCATATATACACACGAAGAAAAAATGGGTAAAATCTGCATCTTTTTTTAACCCTTTTTTCCTAGTGTGTGCTCGAAAATTATAACAAATTACAATTGACTAAGTAAAAAGCCTGTTATCATTCAAAAAGAGCCGTTAAAATACAACTAAGGGCGCTCTCCTAAAACGCATTGGTTTCAACCATTTTTTTTTTTAAAGATTGTGCATGTGATATTTTGTTAAAATAATGATTACATAGAGAAATCATCAATAACTATTCAAAAACCTCTTTTGTACATTTTTGAAAAAAAGTAAGCATTTTATATTTTCTTTCTTAAATCATCAAATAAATGTGGGATCCCACATTTATTTCTATCGGATATATTTATTGATATTTCAGCTGTTTCTGAACCGATTTTGATCAAATAAAGTTTATTCTGTCATCAAAATTGTATGCTCTTACGAATGTGACACTCGGTTGTTCATTACCTCACTTGGTATCGGTAGTTTATTCCTCCAAAACACTCCATAGGAGTTTTAACTGGAGGTGGGTCCAAAGTGCTCACCACTGACCGATACACTGACTGTGCAGTGCACACATACGCCCATTGTCCATTGACGTTAGGTGTCATTCGGTTAAAGGCCGGAGTTTTGGTAACCAAAACCTGCACGAATACATAACAAACTATAACATAACTATACAATGTTCTTATATGCTCGAAAGGATTGCAAATGACTACCAAGTAAAAGGTGTGTTATCCATTCAAAAAGAGCCGTTACAACTCAAAAGGGCGCTTTCTAGAAAGTCATAATTGGATTCAGGGGCGTCGATCCGTTTTTGCGATTGGGGGGGCGAAATTTGAAAAAAATCTCCAGAGTGACCACTGAGAGAGCTAAAAGCCCCACATTGGCATGCCCGGAAGTTTTATTATGCGCTCATTGAAAGTATCTTGATGGCTCGAAGACCTGACTTTGGGGGGCACCCATATTTGGGGACAATAATGGGGGTCCAGGGGGCGGAGCCCCCGGAAGCTTTTAGATTTCAGACATTTGCAACTCCTATCATGGGTGTTAAAATTGTATAAAATAATGAACCTACTCGTAACGTATTTTTAAAGGGCATAGCGAGGAAAAGATTGAGCCTTGCATGAGATGGATCCACGTGATCCTGTATACAATAGAGCCATCGATATAGTCTAGGGCATTGGGCTCCCATGAAACTAAGCAAGGGCGTCAACAACTTCTCAAAAGTGGAGGGGAGACATTGCGAGGAAGCAAAGCGACCGAGGGGGAGGGTGTGGGAGGGGGTGTCCCCCTCCCACAGTAGGGAGCTTTTGTATTTTTGGGCGTGAAATTGTGCGATTTGGTGCACACCTGAGACAGAAATTTCACGTAATATGAAGTATGGAACCAAACATACATAATGACAAAGGGAGGGGGACAATCTCCTCCACTTTCAAATGTGGGGGGACATGATATTCCAATTTGCTTTGCGTTCAGCGCATATGGACCGAATTGACTATTTTCTGTGACGGTGTGCTATCTATAGATAAGGGTTTAATAAACTTCGTTTGAGGTGTGCGTTTGAGAAATTACACTGCCCAACACATTTCGAAAGGTGAGTTCCCGCAACCCAAATGAAACTTGCAATATGAGAAACTGTATGCGCGCGAAGCGCGCGGCAAAAAAAAGAGTTTTACAGTCCTTTTCAAACTAAAAAACGGCTATTTTGAAGATGAACTATTGATAAATGTGTCTTTCCCCTCTTTGGCATTATATCACTCGATTTTTTTCTTCCTCATTTTCGGAATTATTGGGGGGGGGGGGGGGGGGGGGGGCGAAATGATATGTTCGCCCCCCCAATATTTTCATTGGGGGGCGACCGCCCCCCCTGCCCCCCCAGGATCGACGCCCCTGATTGGATTCAACCATTTAAAATAAAAAATATTGTGCATGACTGTGATGTTTTGTTTAAATAGTGATTAGATATAGAGAGATGATCAACAGCTATTTTGAAAAACCTCTTTTGTACATTTTTGAAAAGAGGAAGCATTTAAAAAAATGTGTTTAAAGGTACACTTGGGTATTGGTACTTGCCGCAACGCCCCCGTGACACTAAATTGGTTGGTTTTAATTACATTTGAAAGTTCCTTGAATAAAACATCTTAAATGAGAATCATTCCCTTTCAAATTCTCTCATAGTTGAACAATTTGATTTCCATTATTTTATTCATAAGTCTACCGGCCGGGGGACATTTTGACTTTTTAGAAAAATACAAAAAATGCTTATAGACTTCTTTGAAGAAAAAAATCTAAATAGGTTTTAAATAGTTGTTGATGATATCTCTATTGAATCGTTATTTTGACAAAACATCAAAATTTAACAATTTTGTATGAATAATGGCTTAAACCATTGAGTTTTTTTTATATAGCGCCCTCTTGAGTTGTAACAGCTTTTTAAAAAAATGATAACAGGGTTTTTACTTAGTCGTTTGTAATTGTGTATATACTTTTCGAGCATGGTGCAGTTATAACTATTAGTTTTTACCGTATAATGATGCAGGTTTTGGTTACTAAAGTTAAGTTTGACCAATACTCAACTATCCCTTTAATGGCTGGTTCAAATTATCGAATAATTGTGGGGCCCCACATTCACAAATGGCTATGAATATGGATATTTCAGCCATTTCTGAACCGATTTTGATCAAGTAAAGTTTATTATGTCATTAAAATTGTATGTTCTTTCAAATTTGACATCCAGTTTTAATTTCATTATCTCATAAAAAACATTTTGTGTAGCGCCCTCTATACCAAAACTCTCAACTATCCCTTTCTGAAAAAGTTCCCCGCCCTATAGCTATACCTGCAAGAAAGATCTTGATAATTCATCATCATTCATATTCAGATTGTATTCAATGTCTTGGTAAACGTCCCACTTTTGGACTCATAAGTAAATTAGACATATTCGCTTCTAGGTGAACGTTTACGGTATACATATGGAGAAAGGTCACTGTCTTCTTCTTCTCCTCCTCCTTCTCCTCCTCATCTCCTCCTCCTCAAGTTCTTCTTCTTCCGTTACGGAAGAAGATTATAAAGTGCAAACTACTGGATTGACTGGTGATTACTGATGAACAATAAAATCAAACAAGACAACAACAAAAAAGAAACAGTATATTACGGAAGCAAAAAACAACTATAAAAGGGGTGGGGGCTCGATAACAGACTTTCCTCAATGCCACTTAGCATCGAGTAAGGGAAAGATGCTGGATCCATCTTCATTGCGTACGTACGTTCCATGCATTTCCACTCTAGAAGTAGAAGTAGAAGAATAATAAATGGTATATACAACTATGTTTCAAAGATATACACGGAGCTAGAACGATGTTTGGATTTTATTGGATCGATTTGAACCAGGCCACGGCGACCAGTGACCACCAGTGTATCGATGGTAACCACACAGCTAGCTGCTGGTCCTAGGATGCTGCTAGAGTGGTGATGAGCGCGACATCTAGGTCAGTGGATCACATTCACAATCTCTATACATAGTGCCAGCGCGTCTCCGTCACAAAAGAGATTCCTCCGCGCACCGACTACAAAGACGTCTCATTGGAGAATCGATGACGTGTACATTGTGTCCACATAATGACCTGTAGCCGCGCTGCAAGATCTATACAGCATTGGGCGTACGCATATTTTGTGTGCTACGATATCATTGATTTATACGCGTACAAATCGCGCGGCGGGGTACGAGTCGTGATCTAGCTTGTAGCGACGATCGAGGCAGCGTATGCAGTGTTTTGTTTTCATAGTCATATTCCGTTCTTCAATGAGCTGTGTGCCACTACTAATCCAACCATGGATCTAGAAGTAGCACTTGTTCCAGAGAATGAAGTGGAATTGCCACTGGAAGAATCAATTTCAAACTCAAAGCCGGCAAGCCCACACACTGATAACACGGAGATGACTGGGCAACCAGCTCAAGCAGTGACAGTGACAGTAACTCTGGCACAGCCACATGCTCAGCCAGACATGAACATGTTGATGATGAATGATGGCGATGTCGAAGAAGAGCCACACGACTACCAAAGTTCGAGAAAATCAGCGAAGCAAAAGCGACGGTCAAGAAAAGATCTGGTAAACTTGAATTTGTTTTATTCACTAAATTTAGTTATTGAAAATGTAGTCTAATCAATAATAACAATATACAATAAACTTATAAATAATTAATACAAACAACTACTAAACTTGTAAAGGAGTAAAGCCAAAGAAAACGCTAGGAAGACACATTTTCATACATTTTTGGACTTTATAGTTTATCATTGAACATGTAATTCCTAACGCTATAGTGCAAAGCTATACTAGTAATGAGTATACATTTGCATCTAGGGGCCAACTATTTTTTGCCGACAGAAAACATGACAAAAATCATACCAGAATTTATTTCTTGCCTAAACTTAGTTTTACACGACTCGGAAGAATAGATCATTATCTTCATAATCCAGGGTCGATTTATTTTGGATTGTCAAACAAAATTGAAAATATCGGCACCTTTTTTTAGCGAAAGCTGTGCAATAGTCCAGAGTCTGAAATGGCCGATATACATTTACATGTAGTGATAGTGCAAGTGTGAGTGTGCGGTAGCTGATCTCTAGATAGATCGACAAATCTATCGCTTTCATGGCCTCTTTGACATTATTATTGTCATTTTCACTGTCGGCATTCTGCCGACGATTCTGCCGACAGTGAAAATAACAATAATAATGTCAAAGAGGCCATGAAAGCGATAGATTTGTTGATCTAATCTCTAGACAGAATTGTTACTGTTAGGTGTCTTTGATATAGATTATTTCACATTTTCTTCTTACAGGTGTACCGTGTTACCTGCTCTGTTTGCCAAATGAAGTTTACGTTTGCATCCAACCTTCATCGCCACATGAAGAACATTCATAAAAAAGAGGAATTTTGTTCAGAATGTGATTACATTTGCTCCAGCAAACGACAGTTAATTCTACATAAGGATCTTGAACACAAACCTAACATGGTAAGAGAGGATCTCAAATTTGGTAGCATCAAGGATTTCTATGATTGGAAACTCAAGGAAGAAGTCACAAACTTTGCTTGCTACACCAAGAGAAGAGGAGACATTGAAATGGTGTCATCTCATCATGAGTTCTACATTTGTTATTTGAACAGACGGACTTTATCAATGACGAAGAAGCAATCAAATGAGATGCATAACATGTGCCCTTCAAAAATGCTGTTAAAACAGTCAAAGAGGGATGGCACAGTCAGCGTTGCATACTACAAGACCCATTCTCATAGTCTGGCATTCTCATCAACCCAGAATTTGCCCATGCCAGACTCCCTTCGGTACAAGATCAAGGAAAAACTGAAGTCTGGGTTGACCGTGGAGGAAGTAGAGTCTCAGCTGAAAACTGAGCATCAAACGCAACTGGCCGTTTCTATAGCCTACTTCAATAGGCTGCAGAAGTTTGACAAGGTCCAGATAACGAAGATTCAGAAAGCCATGATCAAGAAAGGTCTTCTTACTCTTCTAGGAAACAAGGGACTTGAAGCTGTCACGAACAAGGCCGGGAAGGTACAAGACGGGATTCAACTTGTCATGGATGGAGAGATGGGAGAGATTGTGAACGATGGAGAAGTTCACATGGACATTGACACGAGTTTGTGTGGGCCGGACATGATCTTCCCTTATGACGTAATCCCCATATCTATAACTACATCGAGGCAAACGGCTGTCCCATTCATCAATGAAAATGGTTCTCAGCCAGAGGGGAAAGAAGCAGCTTCGTTCTTTAGCACTGTTAATAATTCCGTCATGAGTGATAATCCTCTACATGTACAAGTAGAGTCCATGCCCCTTCAGGAACCAGAAGTGGGTGACGCAAGTCAAGGGGAAGACAAGAGGATCGAGGTGTCGCCAGTTGTACACGACATGTTCCAACAGATATTCCGTCTTCTTGGTAAAGATTCTGTGAAGGAGATGAATATGCATTCGCTAGAAAAGAGTGTGGAAAACTTGCTAGAGGTCTGCAAAGAATCCACATAGAATTCAGGCTGTTTGGAATTCATGCTCTACTATCTGACTGACATACAATACACAGAACACTTCCCTTTGTTTTTATGAGACAAATGTGTTGCAGCATTTGTTATGTCTGAAACATTAGTTATGAATGATAATTGACCAAATTTCAAACCAGAGCCTCTTTTTGTTTGTAGATTGTCTCAATTGTCATAATTGCTTTGAAGTATGATGAAATACTGATTACTAATTCTCCTCATACAACCCTTGTACATTGAAGATCATTTCGTTAATGAATTGATACTTACATTAATATGCTGTAAATTTAAATCTGCAGAAAACATTTACATAATTTGTTTATTTGTTGTTTTTATGACATTGCTCATATTGGAAACAAAATTATTTTTGTTTTTAATTATTATTATTATTTTATAAATATAATTTGCCAAAATTCTCATCGGAACAATTTGTTTAATAATATGGAAAATCATTGAAGTTCTGGTGATAGATTGCTTCTTTTTGTTTAGCTAAAGACAAAACTTTGTGTAGCCTACTATAGGAATTGTGATAGCACATAATTTTCAAAACAAAACAAAAATCTGTTCAGAAACGGCTCTAATGACTTCAATTACATGTACCGATTTCATTTCAAGATTTAAAATGTCATATTTAAAAAAAAGTTTTTTTTATGTCTCCATGGTTATTCTGGAGTGGCTATTAAAATTTATCTCAAAATAATGATAATTTGAGAAGATAATCACATTTTAAAATTTGTTCTGCAGAGCCTTATCCTGCTCCTTTTTTTTTTTTTTTTTTTTTTTTTACAAAAAGAGCCTTTAATAACCTAGAACTCTAGCAGTTCTCACCTGCACCTTTATGTTATAATGTACCTCGTTGTATGTGTATTACCAATAGAAGCATGGAACAGGTTTGGGTATTCCAAATTTCTCTTTTGTTATAAAGATATGTATGATAAATAAATCTGTAGTGGATAATCAAAAATGCGTACAAAATCAGTGCAATGAGTTTAGTGAATATCACTTTGCATAATTGTCGCTCATTACCCTGTCATACAGTACATGTATAACTCCCGGGGGGGGGGGCACTTGAATTATTTTTTGACGGGGGTGTGCCTCACGGAACTCTGAAATGGGGGTCTGAAGAGCTGGCTACAAGCACAAAATATAGGGTCTTTGGAGCTACAAAAACCCTAAAACGGGAGTTAAAGGGGTATTCCGGGCCTGATAAAACCATTTGTTATTTGAATAAGCAGAATAAGAGGCATAATTGGTGAAAATTTGATCAAAATCGGACAAGAAACACGGGAGTTATACCTATTTGAACATCATGTAGTAATGAGCGATCGTTTCAAAATTGCCGCCATATGCAACATCATTGACGAGCAACCCGCCATGGCTTTAGTACATGAAAATACGCTTATTTCTCATTTTCTTTGCTAAAAATTAAATTTTCTCTGCTTGTTTTCACGAATTCATAGAAGAATATCGATGGGCCAACCTCTTTGGAATTTGTAAGCTCATAAATTTGCTTTGTTATAAAGAAAATTTTAATTTTGTAAAAGTTCCATGTAGAAGTCAAAATGGCTGCAGCTCGCAAGTGACGTCACGATCGATAGCAATTGCGAACGATACTAAAAATCGGAGCAAAGTTCATCCTGTCATAACTTTTTTATTGCTCTACCGTTTTGGCTCAGATTTTCGATCATGATTCTTCATATTCACTTCATTTTATAGCAAACGTCACATTTCTGGGGTGGAATTCCCCTTTAAGGGGTCTAAGGAGCAGACTAAAACTATACAAAATACATAGACTTGGAGCTACCAAAGACCTACACTACAGAAACCCTCAAAAAGGCTCAAATGGTGGTCCAAGGAGCCGAACTAGAAGAAGAATAATGTACTTGGCGCTACTCAAATAGATAGCCAAGTCATTCCGGGGGTCTATGGAGCCAAACTAGAAGAAGAATAATGGACTTGGCGCTACTCAATTACCTCGCCAAGTCATTCCGGGGGTCTATGGAGTGGCAATTTTTGAAAATCGGGTATCTTTAGAGCTGCGATCGGGTGTGAAAAAGGGGTTCTTTTAAGCGGCACATCTTACATTATACATGAGTGCCCCCCCGGGGTATAACTCCCATTTACCACATTGGAATTTACACAGTTATTATCAACCCTTTGTCAGTATTTGCACGTCAGCAAAGTTGCTAGATCCCTGTAAATGTAATGGATATGCAGTGACCTTTCATCCGCTTTTGAGGGACCAGGGTCAGTTGCAGACCAGTGATAAATTGAATGAATTGTAATTTTGTTTGTGGCAGTATCTATGGATTATTTTTCATGAGCATTGTTAAACTTGTTTCTTACATAATTTTGAAAATTCAGAGGTGTAAGTTACATGTAAGTGCCTTTACTCCATGTTAAATAATATCCTGAATGGATAAGGCTATAAATATGTACGTAAATCTCCGTGTATAAGACGCACTTTTTTTTCCATCGGAAAAATTTCAAAGTGGGGGTGCGTCTTATACACAAGTACAGCAACAACAAAAAAGTTTGGGGGGGACACCCTATAGTCATGTGTGTATTTCACATGGTTTAGGGCATGACTTGAGCTTGCTGTCAGTTGTAGCATTCAGCAAAATATACCCTTTTCTCACACACAAAATATTGCTTACAGATGTAAAAATTGCAAGTTTATTGAATATTCATACATTTGTGAGTAGCAGTACTAATTAAATATGCAATTTTCTAACCAGTGGTTATAAATGTTGCTCATAATTAAAAATAGTTGTTAGTAAATTTAGAAAAATGCATTATATTTAGTGAGTATTGGTGCTCATGAATATTCATGAATATTCATATGAATATTTATGAGCACCAGTGTTACTGCTCAATAAATGTGCAATTTGTGTACTAACCACTATTTTTATGTGAGAAAATGATGTTGAAGAATGCTACATTCAACATTAAGCTATTGTCATGCCATAGACCAGTGGTATAAGCATTCCAACAGCACTTCAGGGTCTTGAAAAAAAAATACAGGGTGTCCCAAACAATTTTTTTTTTTTTTTTTTTTGCTGTGAAAGTTGGGGGTGCGTTTTATACATGAGTGCGTCTTATACACGGAGATTTACGGTACATTCTTCTGACGAGTCCATGTATAATAATGGCAGTATAACAAATTTTGTTCAGCATTTTTATGCTACAGCAGTACATGACTATGATTTACTTGTGTAAAATACTGTGCACTCTTATTGAAGTACAGTGAAACATTATAACAAGCACCTTGGATCCATAGAATTTATCTCTCTCTATCAGATATATCATTGTATAATGATTTTATCAGGGGGTAAAAACAATTATAATGTATACATAGAACCTATCAACCTGGAGGTCTGTGATATAACCTCCCTATATCACGTACATGATGTACGGAGGTGATTAAATGGTCTTTATGTCTTTGAAATAAAAAGTTGCAATTTCCATCTTTTTCTTTGTTGATGTTTTTTTTTAATGAAATCAACAATTGGCCATTGACTAACTATTATAAGCCCCAAATTAATTAAGTATAGTCGAATGAGAACGAAACAAACTTCCATGGGATTTGTACACAAATCATAAAATTGAGTGATTTCTGGGATGATCCTTAAAACACCAAATAAAAAAAACTCGCACATTTTCAATGACTATGTAAACAAACAGGCACAAATGAGAGCTCGTTATAAAGTGGTTCCACAGCCACTTCCACTGTATCGGTAATTCCCCATTATCTTTCATAAATGAGAATTGTACTGTAATTAAGTAATTATTTATTGTTTGAACTTGTTATAATTATAAACTGGATATTCCTTATCTCTTGAAAGTATCAATAAAATCACAACTATAAAGTGTTAAAACATTTGATTGATAAAGCAAGTTATTTTGTACTGGGATTTATTATTCTGTTTCACCTAAGGGGGAACTTCTTTCTGTTGGTGTATTTTGCTTGGTTGAGAGAAAACTGTGGATCGTTGATGTTTAAGTTAAAAGGAACCAATTTACTAAAAAAATAATAGTCTTCTAAATGAAAGGAAATAGTTTTATTAGTCCATTCCACCAGTAAGTTCAAAAAGAAGAAGACTATCTATTGTCTAGGATGTTCACGTTTTTCGAGGTCCCTTTGTCTTCAAATGTGTGTGCTTAAAATTGGCACACAGGAACCATGAGGCCCTGTTGGTTCTGTAGGTGTCAGTGATTGTTTTGTTCATGATTTACACTGTATCCAACAACGGTACCATAACATAAACATGTGTTCTTTGAGTGGTGGTGGGATTTGTGTGCTGTTTGATCATGCTATGTATGCTCATGCTCTACTTATTCGGCGGCTATCAACTTTTTCACAAACAAATCCACAAACACAGAATAGACTTTCTGATATCAATTATGTTTCCTTTTCTGTAATTTTTAATAGTAAGATATAATGCATGGTATTTTGAAGGATATATTTCAGCATTCTAATTTCTATAGAGTACCGAAGCTGTGACATCATACAAATCTATTTTTATAATTTCCCAATTTGAACTTCATTTTCAGAAAGAGCATACAAAATAATGTACAAATGTTGAAAATCAATCAAAAATGTAAAGTATTGGCTGAGATATGCCCATCAGAATGAATTTTTCTTCCATAGGAAATCAGTGTTATTTTGCTCTGGTTCATAAAGTTACGAACCAGAGCACTATAAGTTCACTGATTTTCTATTGACAACAAATTCATTCGGATGGGCATATCTTAGTCAATACTTAACATATTTGATTGATTTTACAATAAATGAAGTTCAAAATAGTTTTTTGATGACGTCACACTTCACCACTCTATACCACCTCTTCCAAAATATAAAATGTGTAAAAATATAATTAATGTATTTAAGCATACATTTAATGCAAATTTTATACAGTAGTCGGTACATGTATACACATAACTATATAAATCAACATTTTTAAGATACCTGTACATTCATTGACTTTCAGATTATACTACTACATTTATCAATTCACAGCTAAGCTATAACTATTGTACATGTAGTACTTATATTTGTTCCAGAAAATATATGGCTTAAATATCCACATGTATTTGTACATTTTTCTCATAAGAATTGCCAAAATATATATATTGTAATGTACACGTGGAACCCATATTGGAAATCTGCTTAATTTAACAAATGTAGGGCACATGTGTGAAACAAAGGGATTTACAATCACAAAGATTACATAAAGAACACAAAATTACAAAGAGATTTTCAATCACTTACAGTAAAAAAATTGGACCAGAATAGAATCAATATGTCAGGACTCCACACTAACCTTTTTTGTTATTGGCCCGGTCGGGCCAGTGAAATAATTTCTTTCCCTTTTCTGGTGGCTCGAAAGAAAAATTAACTGGCCCAAAAATTGTATTTCATGAGTAAACTTTTAATTATTCAAAATATCGCTCTTTCCTGATCAATCAAAACTGTGATTATAGATGAAGCATGACATGGAAGAAAACAAGATTTTTCTAATTATGTCGATGTTGGTTTGAAAATCTGCTTGCTCGATCAGGCCACCAAAATTTGACTTTCATACATTTTTGCTGGCCCAAAGTGCAATTTCACTGGCAATTTTCACTGGCAATTTTGCCAGTCTGAATAGGTGATGTATGATGTATTGTAAACGACATGGGCATCGATCCTTACGAAATACCTATTCATCAGGAGGGGGGGATGAATGACTAGAAGATCCCCCCCCCCCCCTGATGAATAGGTATCAATTACAGATCGACGCCCATGGCACATGTAAACGATATTGTTGTTTGGTAAATAAATTTAATTTCATTCATTCATTTCAAATATAGACCGGTTCACTTGCACAATGCATGCACGTATGTTGCCTGATGACTAGGTAACAAGCTATCAAATTATTACTTGGTACTATACTTTGTACTAGTGGAACTTTCTATATTTAAAGGGAAAACACTGCACTAGGCCAAGTTACCCTAACCATATATTACATTTGTTTGTAATTATCAGAATTAATTGGTCCTTACCTGATGTTTCAATCACTGTATTTGGTATTAAACTCATTTTAAAGTCTTGAATACACTTTTCCACTAACACCAATGAAAAATGTACCAAAGTAAACCAGTCTATTAAAACAAAATGTGCATGCTGAGTGACATTCTTGAGATAAAACATCTAAAAATGTCCTGTAAAACCCAATTCACTAAAATCACATAGTACATCCAAAATCATTACCATTTTTATGCAGTCAAAAATGCATTTTTCCCCCTTAGAGATAGCAAACAAAATATTTTTAAAAATTAGCAAAAAACATCCTCTCTAAAATCATTACTAACAAAGGGTCTCACATGGTCACATATATGTCTTGTCCTTTAAACATGACCCTAACACTATTATTTCAGTTATATGACTTATAAAATGTTGGTCTTACATCAAGTCCCGTCTCCACATTTCACATAATTGTGCAATAAACAGAGAATTTGGCAATTTATCGAGGGAGCTTTACCGACTGTCGTTGGGCTTCAACAAAGTACTTCACAGTATCCCAGGGGGTGTTTCATAAAGATTCCAAGTTGAAATTTAAGTTAGACTTGAAATTATACAAATATAATACAGATGATAAAATAGTATTAAAACAGCAAACAATTTGGTTATAACAGAGATTTCATGTTCTTGATGTTAAATCTCTTAAGGGGGTCAAATATTGTCATTTTTGCTTTTTAATCTGTTTTTATTCCAATACTACAAATGGCCTACCATTATGTTTAGTCTAACTTTCAATATCTGTGAAACATCCCCCAGGTTTCCATAACAAGAGATGTGAATAAGGCACTACAGAAGCATTCAAGACCCATTACTGTAAGTCCTTGGAAGCAATACATCATATCTAGGTTATATAACTATGGATCCTTGCAGGAGAACACATTCAGATGTATAAAAGCTATCCTCTATCATAACACGTACAGTATATGTAATATCCAACTTATATAAATATGTTTTTTTTGTATTATATACAAATGATTTAAATATGTCTTTTCTTTTGGAAATATTAATTTCCGTAGAAATTGAGGTATATGATTTCGATCAAATTTGGATTCAGAGCTCTGAATCACATAATTACATCACCATTGATCTAACTGATCCTTGCTTTTCCTCAGCTACATGTAGTACTATAATTCAAAAGAATGGTTTAGTCTTCATACCATTATAATTATTAACTACCTCACCTGGCAACCCCTACCTGAATGGATTCTAAAAGGGGAAGGGGGAACCCTGGAAGATGACTGGTAAAAACTGATCAACAAACATTAGTTGCATTGTTAGATTAGAATAACCAATAATGAATTTTCTTTCAGATTTGCTGCCCCCCCCCCCCCCCCACCCTCTACCTCGTGACAGAACATAGGTGCTGACTGACTGTCATATGTTGTGTGCATGACTGCTGCAAACTATTATTTTTCTCATTCACTGCTAAAACATGGCTAAAGAGTTTAACGTTATGTAAAAACTACTTTTAACAAATTTTAATGAAAATGGTATAATTTTCAGTAAAATAGGGTAAATATTGATTTGTATTGAAACAAAATGTAGTCCATAAAAAGTTCAAAGATAGACTAAATGAGGGTAGTAGGAAATTTGAAGAAGAAAAAAAAGCAATTCCAGTCCTTGTTTTTACACTTTCTATCAAACCATCATAACTTTCTTATTTCATGAATGATTCTACTCACACTTACACAGATCAATCCTATTTCATTTCGTAAGTCTCGGTTCGAGACTACATATAAGAGCCCGTCCTACGCATGCGCGTACTATCTCCCTTCAACTTACTCATAAAATAAGGATCAAACTTCAAACGGTAAGTTCTCATTTAATCCTTCTATTAAAATTCTCATAGAGAAAACAGCAATTCATGAGGGTTTATGTGTCTGAACTATTTAAGAGTGTATTTAATTCTATGTAGTATAAATGACGTCCCCTATCTTGATGGATCCCTGCTGTTCGACGGCAAGCAGTACGCCAAAGAGTGGTGATTGGCCGTGTCCTTCCTTGTCTGGATGGTCAGCAGAGGCTTTCCGGAACCTGCAACAACAACAATAAACACACAGTATAATTGACTTAAAGGGATAGTAACATTGCCCACATCCACAAAACTTATTTAGAACTCTGGTTTTTCTCTCATACCTGTTTAATTTGTATTACCTATAGAAGCATGGAATGGGTTTTGGTTTTTCAAATTTACCTTTCGTTTAAAAAGTTATTTAGGATCAAGTGTTTGGTTTTCGGATTTTTAATTATCAACTGAAAAGTTAAAACTGTGAAAAATTCAGTGCAACAAGTCTGCGAATATCACTTTTCATTTTGGCTCATTACTCGGCGCGCAGTCGAAAATGATGCCTCTGCCATTGCACAATTTATATATCAAGCCAAAATTAACATGTCGACTGGTTCTTGTGATATTGCAATTACAAGCTATTTTCGCATGAGTCATGTGACCTTGACCTTTGACCTCATGACTCCAAAATCTGATGGCTACAATGGCTTCCTGAGATTCATTCAGGTACTAAGTTTGATTGAAATCTGACATTCAGTTCTTGAGATTTTGCAATTACATGCTCATTTAGCAAATATATTGAGCCCTGTGACCTTTGACCTCATGACCCCAAAATCTGATCGGTTATCCGGCTCCTCAAGATACATGCATGTACTAAGATTGGTGAGAATCCGTCAATCGGTTCTTGAGATAACGCGATCACAAGCTATTTTTGCATATATATAAATAAAATGAGAACAGTGACCTTTGACCTTTGACCTCATGACCCCAAAATCTAATCAGTTTATTGGCACTCCAATTAGATACATACATCGACCAAGTTTGGTGAGAATCCCTCAATCGGTTCTTGAGATAACGCGATCACAAGCTATTTTGCATATATAATGAGCCCTGTGACCTTTGACCTCATGACCCCAAAATCTAATCAGTTCATTGGCACTCCAAGATACATACATGGATCAAGTTTGGTGAGAATCCCTCAACCGGTTCTTGAGATAACGGGATCACGAGCTATTTTTGCATATATAATGAGCCCTGTGACCCTTGACCTTTGACCTCACGACCCTCACGACGGACAGACAACCCGAAAACATAATGGCCCGGATTCACAAAGCAGGTTTGTAGGAGGTTTGTACAAACCATGGTCTACATCTATGGAGTGCCATTTGTAAACTGGTGTAGAAAGAATATAAACTCCTTAATTGTTAACAATGTTGATGGTTCACATTTACAAAATGCACCAAATAAATGTTTGTCTTCTCACATGGTGAAATTTGCTGGTTAGCAAGCACTACCAGTCATATCATTAGAAATTAGAAATTGTTTTACTTGTATATGAGCAGCACTCCATAGATGTAGACCATGGATAAACCATGGTTTGTACAAACCTCATACAAACCTGCTTTGTGAATCAGGGCCATTGCCTCCGGCTACTTCGTTGCGGAGGCATAAAAAAACACACATTATTACAATTTAGTCAATCAAGTTGGTCAACCAAGATTGCAAATCACAAAACGTAGAAAGAAGAAACAAAGAAATGAATGAAAAATGAGATCTTACTCTTTGAGTGTCTTTAGTGGGTCGCCATTTTCTGAGAACTTCCCCGTAGCAGGATCCACAGTGGTTTGTAGGCATCTATGGAAATGGGTCACAATTAGAACTATATTGTCACACTAAATATTTAAAATTAACACATTTTAACAGTCAATTCTATCATAACATTTAACGTTATTATACTGATGGTATTTTAATCAATTTTGCTTGTGCGTTGCAATTGTCTGACCTTATACAGTTGTATGACTGATAACAAACAATAAATTTTACATGTGTGTGTGTTTGCGTGTGTGCGTGTGTTGTGTAAGAGTCCTTGACTTCATCTAAAAGCAAGTTTTATGCATTTGTCTTTTACGTTAGTTTTTTGTCACTACCGGTATATTGGAATGGCACATTTCCTCAAATCCCATCAATGCTGTGCTACTGTAAATGGCAAGACATTTTATTGTCAGAAATAAAAGAAAATTAATTTTAACAAACAAATGCCTTACCTCCCACACTGATGCGTTTTCCTCATAATCACATCATCTCCTATGCGCACATACTTCCAGCCGTCCTGAAATTGAAAAAAAACAAATTAAACTAAAAATAATTCAGATTTGTCTTCGGTCACCAAAAGATATCACTAAGCTTATTGTAGATCTATGTAGTAACCCATCCCAAACTTACTGAAAAAAAGCTTCTTGCATGATAAGCACTAGGGCTGAGTCAAAACGGATATTTTGATATCCGGATATGAGCCGAGTAAAAACTTTGATTTTTGATACAACCATGGTTCAACGGTTGAACCATGGTTGAAGTAGCAAAAATCAAAGCTCCAGGTTTTTTTGTTTGCATTTCGGATAAATCTGATTTTTTGTTTTCTTTCTTTTTTTCTTTTCGTATACCTGTATCAGAGAATTGTAATTCGGTATCTGACCTTCACGGTCTGATACCGAACGGATATCCGTTTGGACCCGGCCCTAATTAGCACAACAATATTGAACAGCATCTCACGTTGAAAAAGAAAGTATAACCATGGCTAATGAAATATTAACTAGTTATTACTGAAAATGAGACTCATGTCTTGTTTGTTTGAATTTATTTTTTATTAAATGTGAAAATGAAGAATAGCCTCAAAGATTCAGATTTGGTTCACATCAGGTTACCTCAGAATATGCAGCCGAGCCTTCAAAGACAATGTTGGGCCGAAAGTTGTTTATCTGCACTGTCTTCTCCAGGCGGGAATTCAAATCCTCCAGAGATGCCAAACCGAGGGCGTGTACTTGACCCTGGTCCTGATACACAATCTGAAACCAGACGAAACGGCAGGATAGAGCTCAAAATATATGATATACTGGAGTTTTAGAGCACCTCATACGTAAGCCTCATTACTGGCTTGTTCGAGCAAGTAAAATCATAAATTTTGATATTTTCCTTGCCCTCTTACATCTAGATGAGATAAACACATGAAATTCCATTGTTCTCTTGAAGTTGAACAATTTTTTAGTTGCCCAATCGGGCAAGCAAACTAGACAACTTATGAAATGTTACTTGCCCCTCACCAATTTCTACTTGCCCCGGGAAAGCAGGCAAGTGCTAGTGATGAGCCCTGGGATATAGGGCTAAAAAATATATAATAATGATTTACTGGATTTTTTTTATAGCACCTCATACATGTATGATTGATCAATTATATTATTACCCGACATCAAACATGCTAAAAAATCAATCCGCACATGACGTGCACTTTCTTCTCCCTTAACCCTCCGAGTGCCACAGTCAACTCTAGATACAGTGATTGTTCCTAAAAGCTCAAATTATAAAAGTTTGAACTGAATTGTATCGGCACTTTGACATTTTACCAATCTTGTATTAATTGTGGCACAGAGGGTTCAGAGGGAAGCATCTGACAGCCATAAGGTAAGAGGCGCTTTAATAACAAGGCGATAGCCGTAAAGTGTCTCGCCCATCTGCGCGCAATTGACCCTCATTTGACCTTTGACCTTTGACCCCAGTATATCATGGAGGCCAATATAGGGCACCTACCAATCAAATTTGGTTACAAACGGATGCAGGGTTGGAAAGTTATCAACCCTAATAGACTCTTGCAAGTAAAATTTCACATTGACCCTCATTTTACCTTTGACCTACTTATGTCACCTTTGACCCCATAATATCATGGAGGCCAATGTAGGGCACCTACCAATCAAATTTGGTTACAAACGGATGCAGGGTTGGAAAGTTATCAACCCTAATAGACTCTTGCAAGTAAAATTTCACATTGACCCTCATTTTACCTTTGACCTACTTATGTCACCTTTGACCCCATAATATCATGGAGGCCAATGTAGGGCACCTACCAATCAAGTTTAGTTACAAACAGATGCAGGATTGGAACGTTATCAACCCTAAGACTCTTGCAGGTAAAACTTCACATTGACCCTCATTTGACCTTTGACCTACTTGTGTGACCTTTGACCCCAGAATATCATGGAGGCCAATGTAGGGCATCTACCAATCAAGTTTGGTTACAAACAGATGCAGGGTTGGAAAGTTATCAACCCTAATAGACACTTGCAGGTAAAACTTCACATTGACCCTCATTTGACCATTGACCTACTTATGTGACCTTTGACCCCATAATATCATGGAGGCCAATGTAGGGCATCTACCAATCAAGTTTGGTTACAAACAGATGCAGGGTTAGAAAGTTATCAACCCTAATAGACACTTGCAGGTAAAACTTCACATTGACCCTCATTTGACCTTTTACCTACTTATGTGACCTTTGACCCCAGAATATCATGGAGGCCAATGTAGGGCATCTACCAATCAAGTTTGGTTACAAACAGATGCAGGGTTGGAAAGTTATCAAATAGACACTTGCAGGTAAAACTTCACATTGACCCTCCTTTGACCTACTTATGTGACCTTTGACCCCAGAATATCATTGGAAGCCGACAGACGGACGGACGCATTTTGGATCCCTTAGTCTCCCTCCACCTACGGTGGCTCGACAAAAACTATACAGTTTTATTCAGTGACATTGCATGGTCTGGCTGATTTGGTGGGGAGAGGAGGGAGGTCTGTGGAGAATGTTTATTGTAAAATCACTTGTCTTTGGCAAGTAATTCACTGCCTTCTGGAACCTAATGCAATGTTTACTGACTCTCCGGGAAATGAACAAAATTGAATTTAAAATTAAGGGGTACATTTGAAGCTTACATTAATGAACTTGGCACTTAAATTGTTTTCGATAGGACTCCATGACAAATTAGAGGGGCTTTTTTATGATTTGGGAAGTATTGGGAGGGTGGGGTGGGGGGGGGGGGGGGGGGTGAGGCAGTTTTGGAGCTTACTTGTCACTAGGCAGTACAGGATTTTCATGTCTCAATGGGTTAATTGAAGTTACCTTTTCCTGGTCCTTGGCATACATGCCAAATGATGGGTCGTTCTTGGTGTGTCTGCTGTTAGGAAGCCTGTCATTGTATCGGACGAGTCTGAAACCGGGTTTGCCCAGGTACTGGCTCAGCCAATCAGCAGCTTCCTTCCCACAATCCTCTCCCTTCACAGCATCCCGGAACACCCTGCCAATTATGAACAGTACACATCGGTGATATTATACCTTTTTTTCTGGGTTGATACGATTGAGATTGAAAATCAATAGAAAAATATATTACATTTATTGAAGGCTTTTAAAAAGCATTTTATTTGTCTGTTTTTTTTTGTTTTCTTTTTTAACTTGATTAAAATCAGCAACAAAATCTAATCTTTCTTGCTCTACAATTAGCCACTACTCGTTACAGAAAAAGTAGGATGAAATAAAAGAAAGTAATGCCAATAGCAGACATTACAAAGACAATTTAGTTGTCATTTAGAGGGCACTATATACGTAGATGGAAAGAGAGAAGGGGAACATTTGTTTATGTTTATTAAAAGAATGTCTTTTCTCTAACATAGGGAAACTGACCAGAATTATATGCAGTATTCATGAAAATGAGCAAAAAACATATAAACTTGACAAACATAATCAACACATCTTTCCCTTAAAGCTATTTAGTACTTTTTTTTCTTCCTTTCTCTAAAGTTGATTAAATTTTTTATTTAAGTTTTGTATTATTTAGTATTTTCAATATCATTACTTTGTATCCACCACTTCTCCATCTGCAGCTATGAGTGGTACCGTTAGTATGGGCATGTCAGGAGCATTGACCAACAAGCTTCTCTTATCATCAGACAGAGAGGGTACGATGCAGGCTACGGCTGGGTAGCTCCTCCCCGTTACAAAGCTTTCCTGGCTGTCAATGATCATAAAAGACCTGAAGAAGGAAAAGAAACAAATCATTTACAGATATTTACTTTCAGAGTATTGGTTCTTTCTGAAAATGTTGCTTTGAGCTTGTCGTTTGGTTTTGAATCCATATGAGAGTATACTTAGTATTAACTCCTGGAGTGCCAAGCTCGCATTTTTGCACAACACAATACACACAAATGCCATAGAGCTTTGAAATCCCTGGCACTCAAAGAGAGTACAAGTCCAGACATAACAGTGAACAAATATATTTGCACTGGTAGTTGCAGTATCTGCATGCATGTCTAGCTTGTACAAGGAAACAGAATACTCTAGATAGACAATGGAGTAATGGACCATCCATTATTAATACCGGGCTACCAGCACAAGTATATGCCAATAAATTATGCATAATCATCATATTCATGAAATTAAATCATAAATATACTAGATGGATCTTCTACTGCGCACAGTTGAAATAGATGCCTCCGCCATTGCAAAATTTTATGAGCAGTGTATTTGAACTATTTTCAGTTCATTGGCTCCTCAAGATACAAATAATTAGCTTCAGGCCACCAAATCAATGCTAAATTCCACTAGCCCAAATGGGCTACCAAATAAATGGTTCTTTGGGGCAACCAGATTCAGGTTTCAGGCCACTAGAATTGAAAATCTTGTTTTTAATTGCCCAACTGGGCCACAAGGCAAGGCTCAACACTCGCACTGGCCCGCTGGCCCGGGGCCAGTGAAATTGCACTTTGGGCCAGCATAAATGTATAAAAGTCATATTTTGGTGGCCCGATCGGGCAGATTTTCAACCCAACACTGAACAAATTAGAAAACTCTTGTTTTCTTCCATGTCATGCTTATCTACCATCGCAGGTTTGATCAGGAAAGAGTTATATTTTGAATACCGTAGTTAAAAGTTGAAATTTCAAATTTTCGGGCCAGTATGATTTTCTATTGGGCCACCAGAAAAGGGGAAGAAATTATTTCACTGGCCCGACTGGGCCACTGACAAAAAAGTGTGGAGCCCTGCACAAGGCATTGCCATACCTGTCCATTATGCCATCAAACTTGATGCCAAGGGCGATGCAGTCTGCCTGGGAGATCTCCAGTCCTCGGCATGACTTGATCGGATGGATGAAGAGTCGCGAGACCACGCCCACTTGCCGGAACTTGCCTCCTCTGCGTTGGTACATGAGGTACAAGCCGACGCCCACCATTCCCACGGCACAAGTAAGGAGTCCCCCAAGGACTAAGTTGTTATTGGTCTCGGGCATATTGGTATGGGTTCTTACGCAGTTCAGTCTGTAAACGAGGTCAATATTTTAAGAAAATTAGTTAGAAAACTAAATGTTATTCTTCATGTGGTAGGGGGAGGTATATGAGAGAGGTCTTCATTTTCAATCTTTTAAAATCAATGCAAAGTTTGTCAAAATAAAGACTATTCATAATAGTCACTCTTACCACAAACATATGTGTAGTGATATATAACAATAGCTTTAGCCCTATTGAAACACAAATATATATGTACTTCATGCAATATTTGAATAACATCCCTCTTTACCTAGGCACAAAACGAAGAGCCCGTCTTGCATCATTAAAGCTAAAATCATGATAAACTTTCATGGTTCATCAACTCACAAAAATGATACAATCTTGCATTGTAGGATGTTTTTTAACAATCTTCTTCACTGAAAGGAAACAGAGAATGGTGGACATATTGATCATTGTAAAATCACTTGTCACATATATGTGTGACTCTGAAAGCCAACAATTATAATGTTTTAAAATGTAAAACAGAACATTCAAGAATGGTACATTAGTCTTCTAAGCTTCAATTTCAATTTTGTGAATATAAAAAAGAGCACAAAGAAACATCAGAAAATCTAATGTGCAAAAGATAGTGTTTCATTTTTCGGGTTATATACTGCATAGTATAGAATGATATAGTAATACAGGCAAAGTGCCAGCATGATAAAGCTATATAGCCATTAACAGAGAGACGTGCAGACTAAGCATGCACGCCGCCCATCCTGGCGTAATGTGTCAATTCAACTTCTGACGTACACAATACTCGTGGCAGTTTTACAAACTATAATAAGACAGATACCGTAAAACTCTGTGTATAAGACGCACTTTTTTTCCGTCGGAAAAATTTCAAAGTGGGGGGCGTCTTATACACAGGTATAGCAACAACAAAAAAAAGAAAAAAGAAGAAGTTATATTTGCACTAATAATATTATGCAGGCCTGAATATTATACACACATATTTGCGTATATATACTATATGATTGCTTTAGTATTGTGCAATTATATCCTTCTTTGCCGATACATATATGCTTATCTTTGTTTATTCTAGCGTGCATCAGCTGGCGTGCATACAGTTAAATGTGATGTACTAGTTATACTTATAGTCATCAAGGACAGGTATTTAATATTATAATAATGGTATGATTCAACTTTACATTCAAATTCATCATACATCAAGTAGGCTAATATAGTAATAAAACAGTTTTTAATTTTGTATGCATTCATACTTACAAACATATACCTATATCAATGTCATTCAGATCAGGCATTTGAAATATGTCCGGAATGGAAAGCATATAGCATTATTTAGGGGCCTACAAAATTGTGAACTACTAGTGCATTATAAATATAACTACATGTACTAGTACTACTAGTAGTATACTTTGTAGAGACATATGTTACATGTCCGAATGATAAATGTTACATGTCTCATACTAAAATATAATCAAACAAAAGTCTCGTACTCACTCTAATGTAGCTTACAAACTTACCAAAATGCATGTATACTTTAATAGTGGATCCTGGCCTGAGACTGAGTGCGATATTATACAGCAGCTTCAGATGTGCTGGACTTTGCACTGTTTTCTGCCCCAAACTACCATCAGATATGGGTCCTACTAATTGGTGCAAACAAGTGCAAACCAGTGCAAACTAGTGCAAACCAGTGCAAACCAGTGCAAACCAGTGCAAACCGGTGCAAACTAGTGCAAACTTAAACAGTGCAAACTAGTGCAAACTTAAACAGTGCAAACTAGTGCAATCTTAAACAGTGCAAACTAGTGCAAACTTAAACAGTGCAAACTAATGCCAACTTAAACAGTGCAAACTAATGCCAACTTAAACAGTGCAAACTAATGCCAACTTAAACAGTGCAAACTAATGCCAACTTAAACAGTGCAAACTAGTGTCAACAATACCAGTTCGCTGGCTGCTTAATTGCTAACGCCAGGGTACCCGTGTGTTGTCCGCCCCGCCGTGCCACGGGGCTGGCCGTGCGCCGCGTCGTCGCTGGCTCGATTATGTAGTGTATACCGTGGGGCAAAGTATGCGGACGCCATTCACCTGTCTGATATGTAGTGCAAAGTATGCGGACGCCAGGTTCACCCCTGCAGCAAGTAGTGCGAACAAGTGCGAACAAGCCTGACTGAGTAATAACTAGCTCCATCAGTGGCGTAGCGACGGGGGGGGGGGGGGGGGGGGGGCACGTGCCCCCAATAATGTTCAAAAACAATAGAAAACATAAGGGGACATTTTTTGAAAAAACAAAGAAATACAAACGAACGAACAAACGAACAAACAAATACGAACGAATGAACGAACTTACAAACGAACGAACGAACGATTGTGAACAAACGATATATACACGGGCGTAGCGAGTTACGTAATACCTATTCAACTGGGGGGATGTAATCCGATGAATGAATAGCTCATCCCCCCACTTGAATGGGTATCAATGTCATGTCTACGCCCGTGGATATATATATTACATTTCAGCCGTTAATGAACCGATTTTGATCAAATGAAGTTTATTCGACTGCCCTTGAAATTATGCTCAAACAACTACTAACGAATGAACGAACCAAACAACCAACGATTGAACAAACAAACAACGAACGGACGAATGAATGAACGAAAAAACGAACGAACGAGTTAACAATTACTAAATAAATTAATTAATTCAATTGATTGATTAATTAATTCAGTAAGTAATTAGTGTATGAGTGAATGGAATAAAGCATTCCTTTTCATTCATACCTTTAGTTTATGCATTTAAGACTCATCAAAGGTACAATCAACCAATCAACTATCCGGCTCTAACCGAAATGCATCGACTGACCAGCCCTCAGATCCGGTACAGATATCAAATAGTATCCGCGGATATCACAGTACGTTCGTCGACCTTTATACTTCGTTGGTGAAGAAGATTGATGAATCGATGAAGGAAATAAATGAATGACTGAATACATGTAATGGACCAACAAACAAACAAACGAACCAATCAACCAACCAACGAAAAAACAAACAAACGAACGAACGAACGAACGAACGAACGAACGAGCGAACGAACGAACGAACGAACGAACGAACGAACGAACGCACGAACGAACGAACGAACGAACGAACGAACGAACGAACGAACGAACGAACGAACGAACGAACGAACGAACGAACGAACGAACGAACAAACAAACAAACGAACGAACAGTGCAAACTAGTGCCAACTTAAACAGTGCAAACTAATGCCAACTTAAACAGTGCAAACTAATGCCAACTTAAACAGTGCAAACTAATGCCAACTTAAACAGTGCAAACTAATGCCAACTTAAACAGTGCAAACTAATGCCAACTTAAACAGTGCAAACTAGTGTCAACAGTTCGCTGGCTGCTTAATTGCTAACGCCAGGGTACCCGTGTGTTGTCCGCCCCGCCGTGCCACGTGGCTGGCCGTGCGCCGCGTCGTCGCTGGCTCGATTATGTAGTGTATATATGTGGGGCAAAGTATGCGGACGCCATTCACCTGTCTGATATGTAGTGCAAAGTATGCGGACGCCAGGTTCACCCCTGCAGCAAGTAGTGCGAACAAGTGCGAACAAGCCTGAAGTAATAACTAGCTCCATCAGTGGCGTAGCGACGGGGGGGGGGGGGGGGGGGCACGGGGGGGGGGGGGGGCACGTGCCCCCAATAATGTGCAAAAACAATAGAAAACATAAGGGGACATTTTTTGAAAAAACAAAGAAATACAAACGAACGAACAAAAGAACAAACAAATACGAACGAATGAACGAACTTACAAACGAACGAACGATTGTGAACAAACGATATATACACGGGCGTAGCGAGTTACGTAATACCTATTCAACTGGGGGGGGGGGGGGGGGGGGGGTATCAATGTCATGTCTACGCCCGTGGATATATATATTACATTTCAGCCGTTAATGAACCGATTTTGATCAAATGAAGTTTATTCTGCCCTTGAAATTATGCTCAAACAACTACGAACGAATGAACGAACCAACCAACCAACGATTGAACAAACAAACAACGAACGGACGAATGAATGAACGAAAAAATGAACGAACGAGTGAACAATTACTAAATAAATTAATTATTTCAATTGATTGATTAAAGGGAAAGTTGAGTTTTGGTAGAGAGGGCGCTAGACTACTTAATTGGTTTGTGAGGTAATGAAAAACTGAGTGTAAAATTTGAAAGAGCATAATATTTAATCAATAAAATCATCTTTGTTTGATCAAAATCGGTTCAGAAACGGCTGAAATATCCATAAATATAACAATTTGTAATAAACCCGGGGCCCCGGGTTTATTAGAGAATTTTGAACCAGCCGTTAAAAATTCAAAAAAATGCTTCCTCTTTTCAAAAAAGTTACAAAATAGGTATTTAAATAGTTGTTGGTTATTTCTCTATCTAATCACTATTTCAACAAAGCATCACATGCACAATATTTTATTCAAAATGGTTGAAACCGATGAGTGTTTAGAGAGCGCCCTCTTACGTTTTAACGGCTCTTTTTGAATGATAACATGATCTTTACTACGTCATTTGTAATTTTGTGTTCCTTTCTAGTTATAACTATTAGTTTGTAATGTAATGATGCAGGTTTTGGTTACTAAAATTCAGTTTCACTAAGACTGTACTCTCCTTACCAGAACTCAACTATCCCTTTAATTAATTCAGTAAGTAATTAGTGTATGAGTGAATGGAATACAGCATTCCTTTTCATTCATACCTTTAGTTTATGCATTTTAGACTCAAAGGTACAATCAACCAATCAACTATCCGGCTCTAACCGAAATGCATCGACTGACCAGCCCTCAGATCCGGTACAGATATCAAATAGTATCCGCGGATATCACAGTACGTTCGTTGACCTTTATACTTGGTTGGCGAAGCTAATATGATGAATCGATGAATGAATAAATAAATGACTGAACGAATGAATGAACGAATGAATAATGAACGAATAAATGAATGAATGAATGATTGAATGAATGCATGTAATGGGCAAACAAACCAACCAACCAACCAACCAACCAACCAACCAACCAACCAACCAACCAACCGACCAACCAACCAACCAACCGACCAACCAACCAACCAACGAACTTCGAACGAACGAACTAACGAAAGATTGAACAAACAAACGAACGAACAAACGAACGACGAACGATTGAATGAATGAATGAATAAATGAATGTATGAACGAATGAATGAATAAATTAGTTTAATTGATTGATTAGTTAATTAAGTAAGTAATTAGTGTATGAATGAATGGAATAAAGCAATCACTTTCATTCATACCTTTAGTTTATGCATTGTAGACTCAAAAGAAAAATCAACCAATCAACTATCCGACATGCATCGACTGACCAGCCCTCAGATCCGGTACCGATATCAAATAGTATCCGCGGATATCACAGTACGTTCGTTGACCTTTATACTTCGTTGGCGAAGATAATATGATGAATCGATGACTGAATAAATAAATGACTGAACGAAGGAATAATTAACGAATAAATGAATGAATGAATGATTGAATGAATGAATGTAATGGGCGAACAAACAAACAAACGAACCAACCAACCAACCAACAAACGAACGAACAAACAAACAAACAAACAAACAAACAAACAAACAAACAAACAAACAAACAAACAAACAAACAAACAAACAAACAAACAACGAACGAACGAACGAACGAACGAACGTACGAACGAACGAACGAACGAACGAACGATCGATCGAACGAACGAACGAACGCACGAACGAACGAACGAACGAACGAACGAACGAACGTACAAACAAACGAACGAACTTCGAACGAACGAACTAACGAACGATTGAACAAACAAACGAACGAACAAGCGAACGAACGAACGATTGAATGAATGAATGAATGAATTAAGGGTAATGAATGAATGTATGAACGAATGAATGAATGAATAAATTAATTTAATTGATTGATTAATTAATTAAGAAGTAATCAGTGTATGTATGAATGGAATAAAGCAATCATTCATACCTTTAGTTTATGCATTGTAGACTCAAAAGTACAATCAACCAATCAACTATCCGGCTCGCTAACCGACATGCATCGACTGACCAGCCCTGAGATCCGGTACCAGTGCCAAGTGCCAACAAAACCAGTGCCAACAAAACCATGCCAGTGCCAACAAAAATAGTAAAATGTTCGCTTGCTGTTTGCGCCCGGTCGCAAGGTTCACCCGTGTGTTGTCCGCCCCGCCGCGGCCGCGCCGCGCGGAGCTGGCCGTGCACCGCGTCGTGGCTGGCTAGCTCGATTATGTAGTGTATGTGGTGCTAAGTATGCGGACGCCAATCACCCGTCTGATAATTATGTAGGCGGACGCCAGGTTCACCCGTCTGATACGTAGTGCAAAGTATGCGGACGCCATTCACCCGTCTGATATGTAGTGCAAAGTATGCGGACGCCTGGTTTACCCGTCTGATATCCGCAAGTGCAACAAGTGCGAACAAAAATAATGCCAACAAAAACAGTGCCAACAAAACCAGTGCCAAAACCAGTGCCAAGGAAACCAGTGCCAACAAAACCGGTGCCAACAAAACCAGTGCCATGATAAATAAATGAGTGAACGAATGAATAATGAACGAATAAATGATTGAATTAATGAATGCATGTAATTGTAATGGACGAACAAACGAACGAACGAACGAACGAACGAACGAACAAACAACTACGAACGAACAAACTTCAAATGAACTAACGAACGATTGAACAAACAAACGAACAAACAAACGAACGAATGAACAATTCAATGAATGAATGAATGAATGAATGTATGAACGAACGAACGAACGAACGATTGAACAAACAAACGAACAAACACACGAACGATTGAATGAATGAATGAATGAATGTATGAACGAATGAATGAAGCAATACATTTATTTGATTGATGACGATCATAAATCAAGCGTTGCAATAATTTAATCTTGTGTCGCTTTTTTGTAATATTTGAGCTCTATCGAGGATATTTCATGATTTAAACGTACGGTACAACTGAATTTGGGAGAGGGTCGAAAGTGTACTGTTGCTAAATGCATGTATCATTTTGTGAAATTGAAGGCGTTGCATCAAAAAACGACGGGATTTCTGCTCTGGTTTTGCCATTTATATTAATACTTCAAGTGAAATCAAATAATAAATTTCAAGTGAAATTGATATTATATGGCCGAATAATGAACAAAATGAAAGTGGTATTCACTAACCCATTGCACTCACTTTGTACACGGTTTTCACGATCCAATGGATAATTTGGCATTGGAATAATTCAATTTGAAATAACTTTTGAACGAAAGGATAATTTGAAAAACTGAAACCTGTCCCATACTTTTATTGTTAGAATATGCTAGAATTCAAATGAGATTTTGAGGATTTGGACAATGTTACTAAGTTCCCAGTGGCGTAATGGGCAAAAACATTTGGGGGGCATAACCAATTTTTGCGAGGGAGCGAAGCGACTGAGCGTGGGGAGGGTGTGGGAGGGGGGTGTCCCCCCTCCGACGGTAGGGAGCTTTTGCATTTTTGGACTTGAAACTTTGCAATCTGATGCATACCTAGAAAGGAAATTATGACTTGACGACATGTACTATAATGTGGGTAAGTGCGTTATGATACTTCTTCTGGTGATTCTGCTCAGGAGCAGGTCCTTATCACCATCACACCTCTCTTCTCATGGCTCTTCTTTTAAAGTCTCCATATGGGCCATTCGTAACAGAATCCAACATCATGATGCGTTTCCTTCCTCTTGATCTCTTTCCTGGTATTCTTCCTTCCAGTACCAGTCTGAGCAAATTGTTATGTCTGATGCTGTGTGCCACCCATTTCCTCTTTCTGTTCTGGATGATTCCAATTAGTTTCCGCTCTTCTCCGACTGTCTCCAACACTCTTTCGTTGTTGATTCTATCTGTCCATTTGATTTTCAGAATGCGTCTCCAGCACCACATCTCAAAGGCTTCCAATCTGTTGATGTCTGATTTCATGATGGTCCATGCTTCAGATGCATAGAGAAGGATGCTCCATACCAGGGACTTCACTAATCTCTTTTTCAGATTGAGATTTATGCTCCGTGTGAAAAGTTCCTTCCTCTTCATGAAAGCATTCTTTGCCATTCCAATTCTAGTTCTGATCTCTTTCGAGCATCTTCCACTTTCGCACAGCACGCTTCCCAGATACTTGAACTCTGTAACCTGTTCTAATATTTGTCCATTAATACTGATTCTCAGGTTGGATGGCAGTTTTCCAATCTTCATCACCTTGGTTTTCTTGATGTTAATCTTCATTCCATATTGTTCGCTGGTGTTATTGAGTTGTGTTACCATTTCTTGTAGTCCTTCTTCAGTGCTTGTTATCATTGCCTGGTCATCTGCATACCGCACAGCTTGAAGAGAGCAGCCACCCACTGTAATGCAGTCTTCTACTGTTTCAAGTGCCTTATTGACCATTTCTTCTACATAGATGTTGAATAGTAGAGGTGAGAGTGGGCATCCTTGTCTCACGCCTCGTCCAATTGTGCCTGGACTTGACTCCTCTCCATTGACTCTGATTGTAACTTCTTGGTTCATGTACAGTTCAGCAATGAGCCTTCGGTCCTTCCAGTCTACTCCAATTTTCTTGAGTATCTCCATAAGCTTCTCCCACATCACACGGTCGAAAGCTTTCTCGAAATCAACAAAACAAACGTATATGTCTTGATTGTGTTCGATATTTCTTTCACTGAGGACCCTCATCATTGCAATGGCTTCTCTGGTACCTTTCCCTCTACGAAAGCCAAACTGATCCTCTCCTAGATATTCTTCTGCTTTTGCTTCTAGCCTACGATGTAATACTTTTAGCATAATTT
>JBAMJV010012421.1:0-33343 GCA_037951105.1 Echinarachnius parma | reverse complement strand
ATAAAGCTATGTTTGCAGCGGTTTGTTTTGTATCTGGGTGGGCATATTTGTCTACCACTACACAAATTATATGCAATATCAGGAATGTACGCTCTAGAAGAAGGTAATTTAATTCATGATCAGTGTTTCGAAATTGTTTAAAGACAATATGTGTTGTAAAGTTACTAAATCCAATAAACCAAGAGCTCTTGGTTTCTTGAAATTAGAAACAAGTGTGTGATTTATCATACGAAGAGCTCGTTTTCGAACTGACTCAAACAAGTCCTATTGTTCATATTTTGCACTGTCCGTCTGTTCCATAAAACGAATGTGAGGAGTTAGTTGCAGCATGGCGACAGTTTTGAACCAGTTCAAAACTATCGTTGTGCTAACACGAGTCATTAGCGTCTTTTCGCACGGCGACGCATGTTGTTCTACAACGCTAATCTTAGCGGGGGGTCGCACTCAGACCGAAAATTTCCACGTATCGTCCAAACCTACGACGGTAGTTGGCCGAAATAGCGTTGTCTGTACACCGACTACGGAGCGGTGTAGATCGGTGGCGGTATAGCCCTTACTTCAATGGGTCAGCCAGAGGTCAGTGGGGTCAGCCAATCAGCGCGCTTTGTCACTCGAGCAAGGAGGCGTTCCGCGTATTCTTCACTGCGAAACTGCAAATAGATCGCGACGGTAGCCAGAGTACGGGGACGATCAAAGCCGCACTTGCGTCGCAGAGCGAAAAGACGCTATTGTGTTCTTCGCGATGCGCAATGGTTTGAATAACGAATTACAACGACTCGCAACGAATTACAACGACTCGCGACGACTCGAGCGATTTTCTCCACGAATAATAATCGGTTGCCAGTCGCCGTAAAAATCGCCACTATAGGACCGCAACTTTATTTCTGCCACGATTTTTCTACCAGGATGGTTAAAGACAAAAACAGGACGAACTGACTCGTCGAACAACGACGAAGAACGAATATTCGTGCTGAGTCGCCATACAATTCTTCCCAATTCGTTGTTAAACCGTGGCTAAATCTAGCCGATTCGTTTTAGTAAACCGTTGTGAGTCGTTGCGAGTCGCCGTGAAAATCGTCAGTATGGGACTGGGCCTTTACCTGATTGTCAGTTTAGCTATTGGGTGCTTTGGCTTTCAGACTGACTTTATTTCATGGAGCATCAACAAAAAGAGTTCCCCAGAAACTGAGATGTATCTAAAACAAATCGAACACGAAAAAACGTCATCGCAGGCGGACATTTTTATCTGCCATGATAGATTTACGCAAATTCCCTATAACCACGCCCCGGCAATCGCGAATTTCAAGGGCAGAAGGGGCAGGCCGGGGGCTTAACAAGCCACGGAAAGTATTTGGAGTACCTTATGAGCAAAAAATGAAGGAATTGTGACGCGGTGGACAAAATTCTAATTTTTTCAGCAAAGCTTCGTCTTGATGTAAGAATTAAGAAAAGTGGTTGCTACAAAAAAATCTGATGACGGGATCATGTTAAAATGGCGGCCATCTTATATAAAGCGTGTATGAATTTGTTTTTAACGGTTTCTGGCAGTATGTAACATTATAAAATACATACCTAAAATTTAAGAACATCGCATTTCCGAAAAGCTGATTTTTATTCAAAATGGCCGCCATTATCTTTAAAATGCCATAATTCTGTTATTATACATCCCACAGATGTAATTTTGATGTCTATCCCCACGTTTTGTGGGTCAAGCAGTTCATTGAGAATAGTGATAGTGCAATTCAGTAATTAGAATCCACACAAATCCAAGATGGTATCTAAAATGGCCGCCATTATCTTCAAAGTGCCATACATTATGTTATTATACATCCCATATATGTAATTTTGATGCCTACCCCTACGTTTTGTGGGTCAAGCAGTTCATTGAGAATAGTGATAGTGCAATTCTGTCATTAGAAGCCAAAAAAATCCAAGATGGTGTGAAAAATGGCCGCCATTTTCTCAAAAGTGCCGTTATCACTCTACTTTTCGATGGTCGAAATGCTTGACACTCAAAATGTGGGGGTAGACACAAAAATTACAACTGTGTGATGTGTAATATTCAACAGAATTATGGCATTTTTGAGAAAATGGCGGCCAATTTGGACACCATCTTGGATTGTTGTGGCTTCTAATTACTGAATTGCACTATCACTATTCTCAATGAACTGCTTGACCAACAAAACGTGGGGGTAGACATCAAAATTACATAGATTGTAGGATGTATAATAACATAATTATGGCACTTTGAAGATAATGGCGGCCATTTTGAATAAAAATCAGCTTTTCGGAAGTGCGATGTTCTTAAATTGTAGGTATGTATTTTATAATGTTAAATACTGCCAGAAACGGTTAAAAACAAATTCATACACGCTTTATATTATTTTGGGTGGAAAAACCATGTATTTACCTGGAAATCCAAGATGGCTGCCATTTTTAACATGATCCCGTCATCAGATTTCTTGTAGCAACCACTTTTCTTAATTCTTATATCAAGACGAAGCTTTGCTGAAAAAGTTAGGATTTTGTCCACCGTGTCACGATTTTTCATCTAAGGTACTCCACAATGAGGATTTATGCTGTTGTAATTCGTTTTAATACAAACCCATGTTAATATATTGACCAACAAATATTTAAATGTAATATAGGTTTTCCCGCTCAATTTTACACTTTTTTTCAATCGAATTCATTACGGGTCATTCAAATTCACGCATTGCCGTAGTATCGTTGGTATCGGTTTTTTTAAATTCCGACTAAGTGCAAGCGAATTCATGCATACGCATAAGCTTTCGTGAATAGACACAGAAGTTCATTTATGGGCAATCGATTTCGCGAATGTGCAGCCAAATGTAAACTTGGTTCATACAATTTAACGCGGCATCGCCGGTCATGCCTGATGAGCACGTTTGGAGCATTCGATTTCATTTCGGGGCAAGCAATTTTAACATTTTGTCATTCATTTTAAATAACGCGGATGCTGTGTATATACATGTGTGCACATTTGTGTGCATTTAGGGGGGCCTTTGTGGCCTTTGTGCCATTGAATTTTCATGGGAGACACAAAGATGTATGCATTTCTCAGTCGTCCGTAAATATACATACATATAATTATTCCTCCTGTTTAATTGTATATGTCACAATAATAACACACGAAACTTAGAACAATAATGTTTTATATACTTTTGCCCTGAAAAGGACAATATTCGGTTAGTTACGTTTGACCATTTTGCTAAATAATGTATTTGTATGTAGTTTCCTATAACGATTTTCACAATTGTAATGTCATCTACATCCCCACTAAACTTTTAAAATATTATGTGAGGAACGTTGCTATACGCTTTAGCACGGAGCTAGGAGGCACTTTCCCCCTCCCCTCCCCTCCCCCAATAATTTGACACTACATCATAAGCCAAGGGGGAAATCTAACAAAACAAAAACAAAGAGATACATAAAGCTCATTGGCGTAGGCACACTTGTATAGGTTTTCCCGCTCAATTTTGCACTTTTTTCAATCGAATTCATTTCGGGTCATTCGAATTCGCGCGTTGCCGCGTAATCGTTGGTATCGGTCTTGCAAATTCCGAATAAGTGCATGCGAATTCATGCATACGCACACGCTTTCGTGAATAGACACAGAAGTTCATTTATGGGCATTCGAATTCGCGAATGTGCAGCCAACTGTCAACGGCCTTTCGCGAATTCGAATGACCATTGATGAAAAGGTATGCACTTTGTGCAAATTCACTTGCTCCTACGTGATTTTGAACGACTATTTACGAATTCGAATGCTGCTTTGGTACGGCGATCGCAAATCGCGCGAATTCGTTTGCTCCTATTATCAATTCGAATGACACAATCGCGAAATTGAGCGGGAAAACCTATATTTCCAGAGGACCCGGGGTCCTTTTCCCCGAATTCCATTTTTCTCATTCTCACTTGACAAGCAAAACAAAAAGTTGTTACGATTTTACCCTTACCAAAATTATATTCTTTGTATAAATTTCACAAATAATTTATGACTTGATTTTCCCAAATATAACATGCCTTTGTCTATTATGACTTAAGTTTGCCTGAATACAATACGCCACTGCTTTAAGCCAATTTATTGCTGATCTATCTTTACATTTCTTAAATTGAAATCAGTAATTTTAAAATTGCCTGCCCTTTCACGAAGTCGAATGACCGAAGAGACGTCTACGTATACTACGTGTCAATTTGAACGACCATTGACGAAAGGGTATGCTCTTTGTGCGAATTCGCTTGCTCCGGGCGTGATTTTGAATGACTATTTACGAATTCGAATGATGCTTTGGTACGGCGATCGCAAATCGCGCGAATTCGTTTGCTCCTATTATCAATTCGATTGACACAATCGCGAAATTGAGCGGGAAAACCTATACAAAAGTAGTTTATTAACTTTGCAGGGCCAATTAACTCTGTCAGGACTTGCTAAGTTTCTTGTATATTCATTCTACATAGACTCCTGTCCGACTATTTTCGGGACCAGCGTCGAAGGGGTCCAAGATGCATAAATAAAGAAGTTATTATGGATCGCCTATAACTTTATTATCCCTGTTCTGGTTTAGAGGGCCCTTATTTGTCAGGTAGAGGAAAACTGGCTACAGGAATCGCAAGACTAGAAACATAAACAGCTGAAATATTCATCTGAGTAGACTAAATGTGTATGGGCCCCAGCCTCATCTATTGAGTGAACTAAAAAAACAAATCGCGTCACATTTTTTAAAAATAGACATATTAAGTGTCATTCATTATTTTAATGAAAAATCGCTGACTCTCAAATGTCAAGAGGGCGCCCTCTTGAGTTAACGGCTGCTATTTTAATGATTCTAACGTAACCGTTAAAATGTCATTCTTCTATTTAAGCAAAGTAGCCCCTGGAAATGAATATAATAATATTTGTCTGATACTTACTGACTTACAGGAGAGTACAAGCAAATCGTTCAAGAGGCTAGGGCATGTCAAGGTGGAAGCACAACCCTGTACAGAGAGACTGTGCCGCTGACTAGACAACTGCACGTAGTGGATACGAGAGGGTTGAAGGACTTCGGTGAAACATATGTCAAGAATATCTTGGATGAGATTTGTAAGTATTAGTGTACTAATGGAGTAATATAGATTCGAATATGTCATACACTTATATATAATTATTTTGTATACAATTATGGTAAAGAATAAACTACTAAGTGTATCCCCAAATAGATGGAAATTGTATAATAATTGATTACCTATAGTCTTCCTCTCCGGCCTTTGTATTTAAATCAGGAAACATCTAGTGTTTCTTTACCAATAACGTTTTTAATGGGATTTGTAGGTTTGTTATTTAGTTATCCTTAGGAGATACCACAATATGTACGTATTATCAATACATGTAGTATACGTGTGTATACAATTATCACGAGAGCGCCCTCCAGACAACCGTTTTTTTTATAAACAGATAAGAATGTGATGTAAATTAAAATAATTCTTCAATAGAGAGATCATCAAAAAAACAATTTTATAACCATTTTGGTAAATTTTCAAAAGTCTATAGCATTTTAAATATGTTTTTCTTTTCATTATTGAATAACAGTTGGTCCTCTACATATATTTCAAGCTAATACACTTATGTATATTGCAGATGTTTCTGAACTGATTTTAATTAAATAAATTTGATTATGTCATTAAGGGGTAATACAGTTTTGGTGAGTAACCAAACCCTGCACAATAACATAACAAACTAATACAATACACACAAATGCCAGAGAGCATTACAATCCCTGGCACTTTAATAGTTAAAACACAAGAGGTCGCTTTCTAAAAAAAAGCATTAGTTTCAACCATTAGTTTCAACGATTGTTCATACAAAAGTATTCATGTGATGTTTTGTTGAAATAATGATTAAATAGAGAGATCATCAATAGCTATTTAAAAACCGTTTTTGAAAATTTTGAAAAAGTGTAGCCATTTTTTTTTTTAATCATCGAATAAATCTGGGGCCCAGATTTATTCCGTTTCTGAACCGATTTTGATCAAATAAATTTTATATTGTCATTAAAGTTGTATGCTCTTTCGAATATGACACTCAGTTTTTTTATTATCTCATATTATTTCGTGCAGCGCCCTCTATACCAAAAGAGAACTACGTTTTTACAATTGTGTGTTCTTTCAATTTTAGCACTCGTTTGTTCATAACCTCACAAAAGATTTTTCTTATGTACAATGTACAATGTACACTGATCCTTGCTGCACTGCTTTTGATCAGTTTGAAATGTATACCAATACAAAAATAAATTACATAAATCACGTACATTTAATTTCTGTCTCATTCATTTTTAGGTGGAAAACGAGGACAAGATTCACGGAGGAAGGTATCTGATGGAAAGGAGATCCATTGCCCAGTCTTTGTCTTGAAATCAAGGCAAGTTCACTAGTAATGCAGTCAAAATTATATAACTTAGTGTTGCCGGAAATCGTCCATCTGTATCCCTAAACTGTCAATTAACGCTCATTGTAAATACATTGTGTTAATAGACGAGTAATGAATATTCGTATTTATAGTATAATTTTTGATAAATGTTGCAAAATAATGTTTTAATGAAGGACTTGGTAGACGAATTCTGATACGGTTTCTCAAGTTAACAATTCCTGACAAAACAAGTCTTTTTTTTAAATCATCTTTTCATTATTTTATTTAAAATCATCATTTTTTTAAATAATCTTTTCTTTTTAAAATCATCTTTTTAAAAATCATCATATCAACATTATTCTAACTATATTTTAGTAACACCAATGATGTACATGTATTTCTCATTATGAAAGTCCTGCCAACAAAGAATAATGCAGTACGATGATTAGAAAAATGCAGTCATTTCCATCGAGATATTCTTTATCGATATCTTGTTAGCCTTCTTCATACACATTATCACAATACATGATTAAAAATAGAGTACAAAAAAGAAACCTTTATAACGCAGCCGCCGCTGTGTAAACAATAGTCCTTTCCCTGTAGCGAAATAACTGGGGCGTGCTACTCTTTAGTTACGGGGCATACACACTGTTTTTGTTTTTAGTATTTGTTTATCTATTCGCGTTTTTAGGCTATAAGTCAACATGCTTTTGAAAGAAACACATTTTCCGTTTAATATATAACTATACTTATTAACCGAAATGTACCAATGTTTGTAATAAAACTTCATATTTGAACAATACCCTCTTACAGTGATATCGGGGGTCTTGAGGCTGGCATTACCTTTTTAAAGAAGCTGTCTGATGGCGTCCACAAGAAATTTGGTGAGCTGCTTTCTTTTTTTGGTAAACTTAACGATATAGTATATGCGATATAATGTATATTTTAAGGAATTATCACTCCACATAATAAATGCGTATGAATATAGCATTCATACAGCATGCTTCTGCACAGTTTTGTTTTTGTATACAGTGTGAGTGAAAACAAAGAAAAACCGGACTTTGATAGCTTATAAATCCACAATTCTAAACATATATGTTGATATTGGTATCATATTAAAGCTTGGGATATTGCATTTAAAATGGAATATCACAGACTCCGATTACTTCACGCTTCAACGAACGCGACCTAATTATCCCAAGCCATGCAGAAATTACCCGTGTCCAAGTTTGCAGTGTTCTTGTTTGTGAATGGTTGTATCATTCTGTTGTCTGATTTTCAAAGATAACTTCATCGTACATTTCCTATTCAGGGCCCCCTGACGGAGACAGTTTTCGACCCGTGCTTTCGTTTTACTTGGAGGAGCTAAGGGAGGAACATTCTTATTAATCTACGCTTCTATTCTTCCTTTTCAATCATTTATGATTAATCTTTGCAATTATTTAAATATAGGAAAGAACAAAGGCTGCAGTATGTATTAGTTCACTTTTCGCTTGTATTGTGAACAATAGCCAATAAGGCGAAACATACATCAAACTCAAATATAGACATTCAAGTACCATAAATAACATCCTCATCGGTCAATCAGGGGTTCACACAGTGGTACTGAAGGGGTTTGTCTGTAATCGTTTGTGATCGTTTATGATCGTTTAGAATATGACTTGTGATCGTATCGGGATGATCGGGACTTCTGGATTTGCGCGAGTGAAGTCATATTTGGCTCACCCTGTCGGTGAGATTAAATGTCTGTTTGAGACAAACTCCTGGAACTGTGTTGTCATATAGTCATTATTCCTGTTTATAGAATCCATTCCCTTTCATCTGGCGTAGCCTACTCGGCAGGATTTTCTATGGATGTCGATGACTTGTTTTGAGGACATTTCCAGTGATATTTTTTAGTGTCGCAACACACGGTAGTGAAGCCTGGTATACGCTGTGCGTTAAGTTATACTAGAGACGTACGGTAGATGCAATGCAACGGTAGTACGTTTGTGTGTATAAGTAAATACACAAGAGTGGATTTATATGTTACATTAAATACATGTACTTGCGCCAATTGTGTGTCGCAGAGTGTCGTGTGTGAATGGAGTGTTAAGTGGTTGAGTCTTTTTAAAGACTATTTTCTGGAAGAGCGAGAATTATTATGAGTATTTGATTTTAGTCATTGAACAAGATATCACTAAATTAATCCACTCTCACACATAGGATTGATATATCGTTTTATTCATTACAAATATAAATTAGTCCATAGACACATATAAGGATTAACCGAAGTCAACACCCAACACGCGAGTTTAGTTATTTGACAGACTTTGTTCGGTCCGTATAAGGCCATGTGTTTTGAACTGGGCCAGTGAATAGGTGGTGTTGTTACATCTGATCAACATGCATGGTAGTTAAACAGAGTGCCAAACTTTTAAAACAAAGGCAAAATTGTCATATGTGGTATCAAAGTGAAGGCAATATAAGTGACTATTGATTTAAAATCAGAAACAGAAATTTCAGTTCATCATTGTTGAGTTAATTTAAATTCTTTGGGGCAAAGTAGCAGATTTTTCATGGTGGAGGTGGAGGGGAGCATGAGGAGGGGAGCATAAATTTGGAGCATAATAGAAAACTGTGTAGAAACCATGCAAAGAGGAGGGGAGCATGAATTTTTGAGCATAATAGCATGACCCATGTACTGAGCACAGTGTATTCATGTGCAAGTATAATCACACACAACTTGACACAAGACTACTTTTGCCTTTGTGTGCTGGTCATGCAATTAATTGGGTCAAGTGCCCAATTGAAGAAACTATTGCTGGACACATTCTTGAAATTAAGAGCGATTAATCTACCACACAAAAGGAGATGTAATGAATAGGCTGTTTACTTCAGCATTGGGGGGGGGGGGGGGGGGGGGGGTGGCTTCCTCAAGACTAGGGTAGTATCTTATGAATGGGATCATTATGTACAATGACCAGATGTCATGAATAGTTAAACATTGGACAATTAAACATTTGGATAAACAAAATTCAAAGCCTAATCTAGAGCCTACCATGAGAAGAGGAGCATAAATTTGGAGCATAATTTAAAACTGTAGAAAGAATGTTGCAAAGAGGAGGGGAGCATGAATTTTTTAGTACAGTGTATTCACGTGCAAGTATAATCACACAAAAGACTACTTTGGCCTTTGTGCAGATAGATCTAGAGTGCTTTTACACGCGTGATTACAATCACGATTATAATGTTTACAATCACTTTAATTCTGTTGCATTGCTTTTACAAGACGAAAAAGACCATGCAATTACAATCACGTTTCTGGAAAAGTACCTGTAATAATTAACTAGTATGAAGTTGTATTTTAAGGATACTCAAACATACGTAAACATTATACAGTACTTAGAAACATTTTCTCATCTAACCTTTTCTCGCTTTTCGTTATATTTTTACATATATTTGTTGACACACCTTATAGTGTTCTTTCAAATTGACATCATATTAGTAGATTCCTCATCCAATATAATTTCTAATAATGTTTTCACGCGTTTGGATAAAGATACTTTGACTTGGAGTACATTTTGTCATGATCTATTGTATTGTGCATACCTAAATATTGTACACAAAGATGATTGCACAAAATTACATTACCATATATGCAACATAGCAAATGATATATCAAACGAAAGGTACAATCACGCTTAATTGAATTATGCATACAACATTTCACTAGGTGGATAAGATTTTTCTCCAGTGGCGATTTTTTAATGGTACTTTTGTTGTCTAATTTTCGTCATATTTTAGCCCATTTTTTTGACACACCCTGTACAGTTGTTTTCAAAACAGCACAAATGGAATCCTGGTACCATATCCTTTCCAAAAATATATACCTTCATGGGTCCTGGATGTAAATTAATAACAATATTTTGACTTTAATAAAATTTGTCATGATCTCTTGAAAACCCCTCAGTGTAACGCTTACTGGCCCAGTTCAAAACACATGGCCATAACTGACATTGAAACAACTTAATTAAATTAAAACACCAATATATAGAGTACCGATAGGTTTAAAGGACTTTGGCTGGTAAAATTGAGTTGAGGTAAATGTAATTTGGACTTTCTTGTGAGTGGAAAATAAGTAAAGTAGGGTAATATTATTTTGGTTATTTGGTGTTCTGCGAGTCGATACTCAATATTTAGGTTTGACGTTAATGTTGATAGAGTGAACGGAATCAACATGTCGGCCCGGTCGGCATATTTGAGTCATTTTACTGCAGAATATATTGGGAGGCTCTGTGAATTGAATCATATTGATGTAAATGAAGTAAAAACAAAACAAGAGAGAATTGTTTGTTTGTGTGAGGTTCCACACATGATTGAAGAACAGGCCCCCCAGACTGAGGTCAAACAAGATGGCATCAGTGTTGAGAATCTTGCTCGGGTCATGCAGCAGCTTGATAGATCGCATAGGCAAGACACTGCGCAGCTGTGTCAATCGTTGTTGCTGCTGACAAAAGGAAGGGGGGAAATGTCAGGCATGCATAAGCTGACAAATGATGATGACATTAGTTGCTATTTGGCCATATTCGAACGTATGGCATTGCAGGCTGACAAGCCACAAAATGAATGGCCGGCATTGTTAGAGCCATATTTGACAGGAAAGGCACAGCAAGCTTTTCACGCACTGAGTAAGCGTGAGAGAGAGAGCTACGAGGAAGTTGTGCGAGCGATATGCCGTCGATATCAATTGACTCCGGAAGCATATCGAGTGAAGTTCAACATGTTCAAGAACGACTGCAAACAGAATGGAGAGACGTTCGAAGAATTTGGGCATAGGCTGCAGAACCATTTTTTCAAATGGGTAGAAATTTCAGAGAGCTCAGCAGAAATAGTGGAGGTGAAACGTGGCCTGAACCTGGTTATGATAGACCAGTTTTTGTGCACCGTAACGGATGATGCGTTGCGGCTGAAGCTGAGAGAAAGCAAAGTATCATCTGTCATCGAGATCGCGTGTCTGGCAGATGAGTTGATGATTCATCGAGAGTCAACCTTGCCTAGCCCAATGGTAGAGTCTTCGCCAAAGAAGAAACCCATGCCAGGGTTTCCAGGGAACAATGCAGCAGGGCGAAGGAGCTTCAATGCTAGTTGCTTCCGATGCGGCCAGCTAGGCCACCGCGTGGCGGACTGTCCCATGCCCCCGTCCCCAGTCAAGGCCACTCTCGAGACTCCTGGAAGCCCTACTCGTGGCACGTTCAACGCCAGCTGTTTTCGTTGTGGACAGTTCGGGCACCGAGCAGTGGATTGTCAGATGCCCCCTACTCCGCCTATGCCACCTACCCCGTCCCCAGTGCTAGAACTACAGGTACCACAGAACACGGTCTACTTCGTGGCACCACAAGTGGGGAAGACGCCGACGATAGAAGTTGCTATCCAAGGGAAACAGAGCAAGGTGGAGAATGTTCAAGCCCTTGTCGACACTTGTGCCAGCGTTTCCCTGATGACTGCAGATTTGTGTAGGAAACTGTCTGATCCTGCAGAACTACACGGCAGCAGATGCTGAGGAAGGTGGACGGCACCGAGCTCCGATCGGAGGGTGAACTCCCCGCGAGGGTGAAGATTGGTGGTAAGGTGGTGGAGACCGTCTTCCATGTAGTGCGAGACCTGCCAGCGGACGTGATGTTGGGCGTTGGGCGTTGATTTTGCCGTACAAGTGGTGCTGGATGTTAGTACGGGTTACTTCTGCACCAGGTGAACTTTTGAGTAGCGTGCCAAGAACGCTAGGACGGTGAGGACAGTGGGGCACGTTCGGGCATGCTAAATATTTTTTATATGTGCCTTGTAATTGTATTGTATGACTTTCTTTGGGACGAACTGGATTTAAGATCTAGTTAAACAAGGGAAGTAAGTGAGAATATGAGTAGTTATTTTATGTGTTGAAATATTTACGACAGAGGGTTGCTGTTTGTGATATGAACAATTTTGTAAATTCTGTCATTTTAGATCAGGAAATGATTTTATCTTTTGTGTTGAGCGGTAAAGGATTGTGGTGTCGGAGCATGTTCGCCACGGATTTTATTCATATAAAGTGTTTGTAGATAATTATACCTTAGGAAGGGTTCTGTTTAAACGATTAGGGGATGATGTCTAGTTTTCTTTAGAAGATAACAACATTTGTTGTTTTGCATGCTATAAGAAGAAATTAACCCCATAACGTTTGTAACAGTTTTGAAATGATACTTATAAGATATAATGTATGTAATGTTTTGAAACGTTCGGAAGTGATAGATGTTATCTTCTTGAAAAAAAGATGTATGTATTTTTATTGGTGTGGTTACTAGTGAAAACAAAACTGATTTGGATAAACGCATTCTCTGTATGTTTAATTTTCTGTTACGATACATATGTACATGTCCTTATTTTGTATTGTTTGATATGCATACAAGTTTAGAAATAGTAGATACTCATGTTGATGTTATTTCATGCATATGATCAGTCTTTTACGACATGCGGGACCGAGTATTGACCTTGAGTTTTAGAATTGGTAAAATATGTATTTTGTACCTTTACAGTTTACATTTTTTGTAGCTGGGAGCTAGTATTATACTGTATTGATATTTTGTTTTTTTAAATGAATGCGCATAAATTGTTGTTTTGAATAATATATGCACATGTATTTGTGTAATATGTTGACATTGCAATTTTATTGTTGACCTGAACTGTAGTTTAGGGAATAAGTAGGACGGAATATATAAGTTAGGCTATTCTATGGACATGCACTTGGATTGAATGTTATAGTATTGCCATTCAAAAGGGTTTGAATATACTTAGTGATGCTTGGAGATATGCTTTGTATTAGAAAAGATGGATACTTTGTACTGTTTTTATAGTAATGGTTTTGATTGGTGTTAGTTTAGAGTTAGAAAAAAAAGGATGTTTTGAAGGGGAAGAGTGAAGGGGTTTGTCTGTAATCGTTTGTGATCGTTTATGATCGTTTAGAATATGACTTGTGATCGTATCGGGATGATCGGGACTTCTGGATTTGCGCGAGTGAAGTCATGTTTGGCTCACCCTGTGGGTGAGATTAAATGTCTGTTTGAGACAAACTCCTGGAACTGTGTTGTCATATAGTCATTATTCCTGTTTATAGAATCCATTCCCTTTCAGTACGTTCATCTATGTGACACCATAAATCAATAACAGGTGCTGATGTACTCGTAGTTCAAAAGATTGAACACCAGAGTCGTTGATATCTCTGACTATGCCATCTGGTACGTTGTTCCAAAGAGGAGAAAGTTTCTGTCTGTTGAGTAAGTTCTTAGAGGTGGGCATTGTGAGGGCATGTCTCGGCATTGCTCTGCTGGTTCGAGTTGATCTTCTTATCACGTATGGTTGAGAGAGCATGGTCTTCATGTATGAAGGACTGATATTGGTCTTCATCTTGTAGAGCACTGTTGCACCTGCTACATGTCTTCGGTGTTGAAGAGATGGGATATTAAGTTGTGATTGTGCGTCTTCTTCATTCACGTCAATGACCCGAAGAGCTTTCCTCTGGATAGAGTCCAGCAGTCCAAGTGCAGTGGTAGATGCATTCATCCAGCATAGCGAAGCATACTCCATTATGCTGCGAATTTGGGACTTGCAGATTGTAGCTTTTCCTGCAACATCAAGCATGGTAGCTACCCTCCTTAACCACGCCCCTAGTTTTTTCCAGCTCTTGCTGTTAAGTTGGAGATATGTTTTGTCCAAGTACGTTTCTTGTCCACAGTGACTCCCAAGATGTCGAGCTCATCCACTTCCCTAAGTGTGGCGTTCCGGAAATGAAGGTATGTCCTTGTTGGAGAAGACGGCTGGTCAAGAACTCTGTGTTAAAGGAGAGCAAGGAGTCCCCGTATACCGTAATATTTCATTTTATTGAGTAATCGAATATGAGGGACTGAATCAAATGTATCGCTTTTGCAAAGCTGCAACCACTTGCTTTATCTTGTCACCTCCATTTAACACATGGTGGATTGGAGATAACAGTTGGGCTTCGCAGGAGCGGCGTGATCTTTATCCGTGCTGCTGGTTGCTGAGAATATTGAAATCTTTGAGGTGATTCAGTTCATGCTGATATAATATGATATGCTCTAGTACTTTGCACGATTTTGAAGTTAATGCAACTGGTCAGTAGTTGGCTGGATACGTTCTGCTTCCTTTCTTGAAAAGTGAAGAAATTATGGCTTTTCTCCAGTCCCTTGGTAGTTTTCCTGAAGTGATACTCTGATTATATATGGCCTGCTGAATCGGGTCGATTTCTTCTGCACACATTCTCCAAACATGGGGATAGATTCCAACTTTTCGACTCCATTGGTTGCAATTACAAGGTTGCCCACTGTTGGATAAGGGCTTTCTCCAAGGGAATGGATGTGGGATGCATCTTTCTTGGTGAAGGCTGATTGGTGTCCCGTCTTTATGTGTATAATGAAGGACCAAAACTCGTTAACAGTAGTTTGAAATGACTCAAAGATGGTTGTTGAGCGATACTCCTGTTCATCCTTTCATAAGCTTCACTGGACTTGTTTCCGTAGTTCCCTATACGTTTTCCATTGACGATAAGATTTAGTAGATTTTGCAGTGCAGAAAGCGCTATTCTTCTTCCTGATAATGCGCCTCAATGGCGCCAGTGTACGTGTAGGTTATATTTACATGATTTCATTGAAGATGGGACATTCTTGTCTACTGCTTCCTTCAGTGCCTGTACAAAACTTTGCCAGTTCGGCTTAACTGGTGAATCGTTTTATTTCTTCCTGAAATTTGCTCCAAATTGGTGTATATCAGCCTTGAGACCATCTGTATCTGCTTTATGCCAGTGGTATATCTTCCTGCGTTCGTTTTTTTTTCTGGATGGAAGGCCTCGCTTCAGCATCTGCGAGGATCTAGAAATGATCAAATAGTTTTAGGTTGGACTAAGTTCTTAACATTGGACTAACTAATCCACACTTTAGTCCCCACCTCTAGACTAAGTGTGGATTAACTTTTTGGTATTCTGGTAGCTCGGACCACTGGCGTACTGGTGAGGGGGGGGGGGGGGGGCTCTTCCCCCTCCCCCCCCCCCCCCCAAGATAAAAAAATGAAATCATTGCTTATCTCTAGTTCAATACCAGTGATTAAAAATAGGGGGTTTCTTGAAACATGATATCTCAGATTCTACTTCATGTCAAGTCCATTTCCCTTCCTAGGTATGCACCAGATTGCACAGTTTCAAGTTTAACATTGCAAAAGCTCCCTACTTTGATACCGTGCATGGGCGGACACGCAACTCTCACCAAACCCTCCCCCTATCTATGCCCCTTCGGTCGCTTCGCTCCCTCGGGGATCGGACCTGTCTACATCTGGTCTACCTTGTTCATGCTGTTGTATCATAGATATTGTGGCGTTTGGTGCAATGTTTGAACTGTTTATGTCACTTTACGAATATTATTTTGGGTGCATATATTATAATAATTGATCAGTTTATTAGTAATATTTGCTAATGATACAAATTCAATTCTCATTTTCTGTCCGGTTTATGGACATCTCGGAGCTTGTTGTAGGCATTTACTGCGTGTATAGACAGTGTATAAATTGAGTTAGTCCCCACTTAAACTACTTAGTCGACACTTAGTCCGAGATTTGGCTACCAGAATACGATATTGTAGTCCGGACTAAAGTTATGAACTTAGTCGGGGGTTAGTCGACACTTAGTTAGCACTTTAGGCGGGACTTATAGTATAATACCGGCCAGTCAGTTTTAGTAGGGTGGCATTGTCAAGATAGTTGATGATGTCGCAGTTGGTATTTGGTGGTGTGTAGCTGCAGACAGCAGAACAGAGAAGATTATGTGATCGTAGTTCACTGAGAACCCCATTAGTTCAAAGTCGGGTGGATCAAGGTCTGCATCGTGGTAGCTCGCAATCCCTTTTTGGCAGTAGACAGCTATTCCTCCGCCAGTAGTATGGATTCGATCTCTTTCGGCAACAGAGCAGATAGCCAGGAATGGTAATTGCAGTCAGCTCGGTCTTTAATTGTCTCAACGAGGAATGTCTCCACCACAACAACGATGGCTGGTTTTATCTCATGGCATAGGTTACTCAGCTCTCCTATGTTTGACCTTATATCTCTTATGTTCACTTCAAGTATGCTCAATTCCCACCCTAAAAACTCACCCAAACTTGCAATTATTGCGTGCAAATGTAATTTTGGTAACACCAATTTCCGATGTTTTTAATTCAGTCATGCGTGAGTTATGTGCCATAAGTTTTACATCAAAGGAAAGAAGAGCAACAGAGCTTTTCATACATGTATATCTAATCAAAGAAATTATTCATTTTGACAGAAAATTTCTGCCATGAAATGCGGTTTCGTTTTTTCTGGGACACACTGTTCATGACCTGATTTAAACAGTTCGGGTAATCAGATGTTAGTCATCATCACTTTGTCAAGTGATTCGCACAGGAAACATCCTCATTCTCCACAAACTCAGGTACATAAGAAAGCCTATTAAACGTGATTACCAAAACAAATGTTCATACTACCTGGTACAAACATAAGTACTTCAACCTAAGTACATTCCATGGAGTTGTTTAGCACTCCTGTGTCGGGAAATGTGTGTTTGGCAAAATTACTACACCCCTAGCATTGTTTCAAATTATATCATGTTTCTAATTTATTAGGTCGGCATGTTATAGTTGCCCTCACGCACAAGGATGAGTTGGACGAGGAACCGAAGCAGCAAGATGAGATGAGCGGGGATCAGAATAGTGCAACTTATCAGGGTCTCCAGCACGAGGTAGCAGAGAGCAGCGGTAATCATGGTAGTGAGGATCACGAGTATAACACACTTGTACTAAATGAGCAGGGCACGCAAGCAGAAGCTAAAGAGGCAAAGGGTACGGTATTAAGTGAAACCGTTAAAAGAGATGATGAACATGAAACTGAAAAGGCAAAGCCAAAACAGGTCAAATCAATATTTAAACCCATTACAGGTATAAAGTTTTTTTCAAAGAAGAAAGGTGGAGAAAAGGGCGAAGGTAATGAGGGGAAGACATATGAAGATGAGACTGTAGACACTTTCTATGAAGTAATGAATGTTACTCCAAGTGTGGATGCTCCAGAGGAGGAGAACGAGGAACCATCCCCTAGTGAAGATGGTGGTTTGAAACAGCATGAAACTGAAGATGTCAAGCGCGGATGTGAAAGGGTACCCGGAGAGGTTCGGGTCGAATAAAAACGTTCCATCAGGGGGAGAAAAAACGCTGAGTAAATGGAAGAGAAATATCCTCTACCATACAAACATTCCGGAGCAAAAACATACTGGGCGTTTGAAAATTACACTGATGGAAAGCATGATGAGGATCGTGAGAGGAGCATCGAGTTTCTAGCCTTTTTGTCGGTGTGTCTGGATACTGCAGAGAGGAATGCTAAGTTCAGAGAGGAATACAAACGTGAAAATGAGAGAAAGAAAACTTACAAAGCCTGGCATCCCAAGAAATTGTTTTCATCTTAAACCAATTTTGTCTCTATGAAGATCACATTGATTTGGACTAAGAATCAATTAAAACTTTACAATCCTAGAGACATCACGCCCGAATATTATATATCACATGCATTGAATGCGGGTGCGAATCTAATGAACCATGATGTTATTCTGGATGATACACCACATCTACAGTATTACTTGTAGTCGATTTAAATATCCGATCGCGATGATTTGGGGGCCTATGTTCATGGCTGTTAAAATGTCAGACTAAAACACACGAATATCCGTTCATTCCGTAGAGTAAAATAACAAAGGTTTCCCCCAGTCTGATCTAGCCATCATGTTAACGGTAATTGAGCAGCAGTAGAATGCTGTAGTGTTGTTATAATTATGGTTGTACAGCATGTCCACTGAATATCTATCCATGTCTCCAATAACGACCCCAAAATGAGCAGGGGCGTAGACAACGGGGGGATGAGGGGGATGCATCCTCCCCCCCCCCCCCCCCCCACCTCACAAGGTGGGGGGGATGACGTGTACAATCCCCTCGGGACTCATTCTTGGCAATAGGCTAAGTTGTTAAATCATACATAATGTGGCATATGGTAATGTTGGAACTGTGTATGACGCTAAATATAAATACAATATTTGTGTTTGTGTTGGGGTGCATATTCATTAGTGTGCCAATTATTTATTTTCTTCGTGAAAATATATCTAAAATTTCTGGTCGATCAAATCATAACACGCTGTTCCAGATACAGTCAATGTTAAGCCCGAATTTCCTATCTAGGTAAGCACCAAATTGCACAATTTCAAGTCCAAATATGCAAAATCTCCCTACCGTGGGAGGGGGGACATCCCTCTCCCACACCCTCCCCCCGCTCAGTAATTTTGCTCCCTGTGTTGGGGTGCATATTCATTAGTGTGTCAATTTTTTTTTTTCTTCGTGAAAATATATTTAAAATTTCTGGTCGATCAAATCATAACACGCTTTCCCAGATACAGTCAATTTTAAGCCCGAATTTCCTATCTAGGTAAGCACCAGATTGCACAATTTCAAGTCTAAAAATGCAAAATCTCCCTACCGTGGGAGGGGGACACCCCCCCCCCCCCCCCTCCCCCTGCTCAGTCACTTCGCTCCCTCGGGCTTGGTCGCTTCGCTCCTTCCAATGTCTCACTCTCACATCTGGCTCAAAGTTGGCAACCATGTGAGTGTGGTTGGGCATGAGCCCCTACACACACAAAATCGTGAGCCCCCATATGTTTTGCCCCCCCCCCCCCCCCAATCCGAAACTGCTTCCGGCCCGCCTGGTCACGACCATCTTAACATCCAACCCCCCCCCCCCCCCCCCCCCCCCCCCCCCCACACACACACACACTGCAGCCACTTGGTCTCGAAATATTTCGGCAGGTGGTCTCGGCCGCGAAAAAATTGGTCTTGGTCCGGTGAACGGCAAATCATCCCCCCCGGGTGTAAGAACCTGTCTACGCCACTGAAAATGAGGATGATATGGATGAATGGAAGATATTATGAGTGTATGTATAAACGTTTGCGAGAGTTTAGGCTACAGGATGTATATGGGGAAGGGACTTGCTTGCCAGTCAGTGACACCAGAAATCAGGCCTGAAATAAAGCTGGCATGTTCACTACATGGAGAAACGGTATTGCTACGATGCCGATAAAGAGCTAATTTGTCCTAGAACACGAGGAGGTGATAATAACGAGCGTGGTCAGGGGAATTAGAGAGAGTGGACCTCCTAGACATCAAACTTGAAATAAGAAACGCCACGGTCGCCAGAAAATGGACATTGCTCCAATACGAATCGAGTACAAGATTAAATGTCCTAGGACATGGGTTTATATTGACAATGATAGCGTTGATATTTGAGTGTGTGGGCCTTCTGCATCAGAGATGTAACTGCAGATGGTGAAAAGACATGAAAGAAAAGACATGCCCGCCTGAAGAACGGCCATTGCTCCAATATTGATTAAAGGCTCGCATATTGTCCTAGGAGATTGACAGAATATAACTATGATAGTAAATTGATACTCAAGAGAGTTGCTATCATACCGTAGAACACCGTCGTCAAGCACCCCCAAGCACCTATAGGCATCTTGCTTTTAGGTGACGTTTCCATGAGATTCACCTCCATTATTATCCTCATGAATATTCCTCACCATTATTTGCATTCTTGATTAACGTTTCCCTTTTGGACAGAGAGCGGGGCGCTCTTTAAAAGCAAGACGCGTATAGGTGCTTGGGGGGTGCTTGACGATGGTGTTCTACGGTATGTCTGGGATAAAGATAGAGTAAAAGGAGAAGGACTGACTGACATAAGTACGGAGGATTGGACATCATGCATATAATAGGGGCAAAGACGAAATTGCCATTCCATTAACGGACAAATGAAGGAAATTGGGAGAACATAAGAGTGGGAGTGTTGATATTTGAAAGAGTCGATAGCCTGTATGTAGGGCGCAGTTGCAGTGTGAGGTTGCTGGCGAACAGAAGTGAGGTGCACAAAACACCATCCAGACACTTGAGTTTTGGTATAGAGGGCGCTACACAAAATAATTTGTTGTGCGATAATGAAAAGCTGAGTGTCAGGTTTGAAAGAGCATACAATCGAAAGACATAATATACTTTATTTTATCAAAATCGGTTCAGAAATGGCTGAAATATCCATAAACATAACCATTTGTAAATGGTGGGGCCCCACAATTATTCTATAATGTTGAACCAGCCGTTGAAAGGATTTTTAAAATGCTTCCCCTTTTCCAAAATGTTAAAAAGAGGTTATTTTTAATAGTTGTTGATATCTCTCCTATCTAATCACAATAACAGGCTGTTTACTTAGTAATTTGTAATTTTGTATTCCTTTCGAGCATGGTGGAGTTATTCATGTTAGTTTGTAATGTAATGATGGTGCAGGCTTTGGTTACTAACATTCAGTTTGAACAAAACTGTACTCTCTGTAAACTCAACTATCCCATTAAAACCACATTGACATTTTGAAATACCGTATTATCAAGGTTACTTTGTATATTAGTGTGATTCGCATTTGTACTTTTACTTATTAGTTCTATTATTTCTTCAAAATTGTTAAACAATACTATTTCCATTTGATGAAAATGTTGTGGTATCACAAACATTATTATTAATTGATTTTCGAGGAAAGATTCTTCATCTCAGAATAAATTATGCTAGCTGGTATGATAATCTTTTGTAGTCACGGTGTAGTTTTCAGTGATTATAAAGATGTACATGTGCTTGTAAATTACATTTACAACACATGATGTGTCATGCACATATTTTTTGTTTCAAAAGTAACGATACTTTCATTTTCTTGTTCAATATCGTTTGTAGAAACTGTCGTTTAAATATGCGTCACGGAGCTATACATTACATTGGACGAGCAAGCTAGGTAGTGAGGGCTAATAATTAGACGTTCACTCACATACGACCGTGTACAATGTACATGTATATTAACCTACATCCAAAAGTTGGAGCGTATTGCAATTCAATGATGATGAGTTGAATTTGTACATTCATAATTTGTATTACAACAAAGGTTTTATAATCAGAGTACACTCATTTTGTCGTCTGTTTTTGTAGTAACTCTATTATGTCAACTTGCCAAACTTGTGCATTTTCATTTTATTTGCTCTTTCAAAATATTATATACATATTGTGCCTTTGATGTATTTTTATGCTGGCAATTATTAACACATACAAACATTGTATTTCGTGAAAATATACTTGATTCATTATGTGGCACTGACTAAATGTACTTATGAAATGGAAATGGGTATTCAAATTATCAGGTTACTTTCATAATATTATCTTTGTGAATGTTTTCATTCCGGTAGGTACGATCACGTACTGATTATTGTAATTCCTTATTGCATGTTTGACATTTTTAATGTAATGTATATAATATATTAAATGTAGCGTTTTGTATTCTATATTTCCTCGCGCCTGTTATACGGTATTCGATATGTATGCTATTAAATACACCATTATCTCAGCCCATTATTGTACTGCGTCCATCCCCGTACCAAGAATGTGATAAATATCTGAGTAAGATGGATGAATGGAATCCATTTTGACACATAGAGGCTTCATGATGGTTCGATTTTTAATTTCTGCAAAGCGCAGAAAGTATTCTTTAAAAAGAACTGTATTCAGTATGTAAAATGACATTGTACATTGTAGTATTCTGGGATTTGATTTCACAGTAAAGTTTGTGTTAAGTACATTATGCGCGGTGTAGTTTTAAAAACATAGATTGATGAAAGCCTGCCCCTAATCCTAAGTCTGGATTTTCACTTCATGTACATTAAATAATAACGCGTACAAAATAGCTATATGCATATATAGAGTAAGAACAAAGAAAGTTGTAAAGAAACGTTGTTTTACTTACCACGGTGCAGAAAGTGGAAGAATCTACCGATAAATGTATATAACTCAATGTCTAACAAAAAAATGTATACAGTGCGAGTCAAAACAAACGAAACCGGACTTTGATAGCTTATAAATCCACAATTACAAACATATATATGTTGATATTGGTATCACCTTAAAGCTTGGGAAATTGCCTTTAAAATGATATATCACACATTTTAAGCACTTTACGCATCATCAAGCAAGATCTTATTATCCAAAGTCATGCAAAAACTACCCGTGTCCAAGTTTGCCGTCGTCTTGTTCTAAACACAACAAATCAAGTTAAGTCCCCCCTAATCAAAATAACATAACTTTTTAACGAAAAAAGTTTTGAGCAAAATAACTTGGCATGATTGTTTATACACTTATTGAATAACTTATGTGCGAAAATAAAATTGGTCCGTCGAGTCACGCGTGAGTGAGCACACATTAAAGGCAAAATGTTCACTTTTTGACTCTTGTGACTTTTGAAAAGTGACAATTTTGCCTTTAATGTGTGCTCACTCATGCATTACATGGCGGATCAATCTTATTTTCACAGAGAAGCTAGTCAATCAGTGTAGGAACAATCCTGCCAAGTTATTTTGCTCAAAACCTTATCGTTTTTACGCTATTTTGAATAGGGGGACTTAGGTTTTTTGTTGTGTTTATCAGGAATGAATGCGTCTGTTTACGTTTTTCTTTCAAATTAACATTTCAAAAATATCATTTGGTGAATCACAACAAAATATCAGGTGGTTGCCAGTTTTGTCATGTTTATCAGGGTGGAAGGGATCACACACTGTCCTCACATCAGCAACCACACTGTTTGGAGGGAGGGGCCCCTGAATAGGACATGCAGGATGAAGTTATCTTTGACAATCAAACAACAGATGCAACCATTCACAAAACAAGAACACTGCAAACTTGGACACGGTAGTTTTTGCATGCCTTTGGATAATTAGGTCGCGTTCGGTGAAGCGTGAAGTGATCAGAGTGTATGATATACCATTTTAAAGGGAAGTCCTCAAGCTTTAATATGATACCAATATCAACATATATACTTTGGGATTTATGGATTTATAAGCTATCAAAGTCCGGTTTCGTTTTTTTTTGACTCGCACTGTATAGCATGAATATTGAAATGTGAACAGATTTGTTTTTATTTTTTTTTATATTGTTTTCTTTATTCCCGTTTGTTGTACTTTGCATTTTGCACTAATGTTTGTTGTATTGCTTGTTTATTTTGTTGTATATTAAAATGTGCTTTTTAATTGCTTGCACGGACTTGTTGAAGAACAGCCATTGGTCGAAGAAGCAAGTGACCGTGGTGAAATCAAATAATCTCAACTCCACTCATTTCGACATTAAAAATAAAACCAATATTGCCTTTTTATATATGCTTGATATAAAGTATGTACATGTAAGGTTTTGTTTTGTTTCATTGCAATTGATTAATCTATAACATTCTTATTAATATCCATTGATGTTTATACAGAGATATGCTACATCACTGGTGGACTTAGAGCACATGTGGTTTTTAAATTCGTAAGGTTGTCAAGTACCGAGTATTACATAATAAGTTATTATGTAAAACACAGTATAAACAACACAATATCTGATTAATGTTATGGGAATCAAAATTATCAGACGAAGGAAGTATAGATACACGTATTGTCCAACTTTACATGCAGATGGAACGTGAAAGCTGCAACATACTATAAGATAAATGAATGAAAATAAATAGGGAATATGTAGTTTTTTTCCCTCTGATACATATAATGCAAAGTTCAGGCACAGTAATCGCGAACTATCTTGAATTGAAGGTTTATGGGTGATATTGGGGCAACATGTAAAGCAGGATTTGCAGAACTACCATTGTGTTATGACTTGGAGTTCTGTACTAACTGACTAAGCCATTTTTGTACCTAATGTATTATATACGTGTTGTTAAAGAACAGAAAACGGGGAAATAAAATTTTTAAAATGTTGTACACATGTTTTAAATAATAAAAAATAATAATAATTCAAAAATACACATATTATGTGTATTTTGTAATATCATACTATTTAGATAGTTATGGAAGTCACTTTTTAAGAACTGCTTTCCAAGAGAACCATGTTATCTGTCGTAATCGCGGATGGTTACTTGAATGAACTTGACAATTTAATAGCAGATGTATGGATATTGTTTGTAACAACTGTAAATAAGCAAACTAACCACTTTAAGAAGAGGTAATGGGTTTTGTGGAGGGTGGTTTCATGTACTAAACGTATATGTATGCTTAAAATGTTACATGCTAATTACATTTTGGACATGATTCTGTCATGATTGTCAAATTGCACAATACTTTACTTTTGCTAGATGCGTAATGAATGTGTATTTACATATGCTGGATAATGTTGCTCTTATAAAGTATCTATGTCGCAAATCTGTGGAATCAAATAAAACAAAGAGTAATACAAAAGTTGTATTGAGTGTTAAAGGGACAGATCCACTTTTACAAAACGTCTGAACACCTTTCAGTTGACGGATGGGGATCAATGTAACACGCACAAAAAAAATCAGAGCGAACAGCCCTCTAATTTGGATTCTACGAATGAAAAACGAATGCGTCCCTCCATTTAAACTATATATCGGTCAATAAAGGAGTTCAACTGATTTAGCATAATATTACAACAATATAGTACTAATTCTCGTAAAGGTATTGTGAAGCCGACATTTGTTAACGTATGTCACGGAAAAAGATCTCAAAAAGAAAGAATATATAATTACATGTAGTCAGTTTAAGCGAAGTTTGGGCATTTTGCTTGGTAAACGCTCACACATTAGTACTTCTGCGCGGCTCACGTAGCTAGCGGGGGTCACGTAGGGGTCATGCATACCGATCTGGTACTCCGTGAAATCTATGTACGAACTTACTCACCGGCCAAAAATACGTATGTACATAATTAACCGACGTCCCTCAGTTTATTCAGTTTTAGGTCTATAACTCCACGAAAAAGAGATTTCAAGTCCTAATTTTTTCAGGCATGCTATTAAATGACATTTCCTTTCATATAAGACAATAACCTCGCAACTTTTGAATTTTGGCTTGCAAAAGTGGATCACTCCCTTTAAAGTGATCTATAAACTTCATGAAATGTTTCCGAAACTGACATATGAGGCTTCAATTATATACCAATGTATGTACGATTCTTCTGAATGATGTGTGATAGTTTGATTGAAAGAAATTATGTTTTCTTAGTGAAAACAGAGATAATGTATGTCAGATTGTATCACCTATTGCCCATTGATTTACATTACAATAGAATAGCGTACTGAATACTTATTATTCAATAATAAATATCTTCAAAATCTAGACCTTGGTTGAAACTGACGTCGTATGACGCAGATATACCACAGTTTGATCAAACATCATTTGTAAATTCCAGACATAATTTATCGTGTGAAATTATTTGCAGAATATATGTCTAACATATATGAATTCTACCTTGATAAAGTTCCTTATGCGATATAGATTTGAATCTGGAATTCACAAAAAAGTCGTGGCTTTAACTCCTAACGTGCCAAGCTCGCATTTTTGCGAGTTATAATGCACACAAGTGCCATAGAGTATTAAAATACCTGGCACGTTAAGAGTTAATGCGCCATATTACGTCAATTTACAAAGAATGGTGTAGACTACTGTTTTATGGACGTGGTGTAACCCTAGTATTGTATGTGTGAGAATAATTGTATTCCGTGAAAAGTAAATGAACAAATAAATATGCTCGAAATGTTATCCAATCTGATTACTGTAAATCAACATTATACGACTAATTTATATTTCCAATGTATCAAATTAACAAATAACGTTAAGCGCTACATAAGCATGCGGGCATTCTAAGCCGCGGTTTGAATGTAAACTGCCTTTGTGAATTCCAACCATAAAGTTTTCATATGATGATCCCTTGTCAAAATATTCGAAAAATAATAAATTTCAAACTTTCGAATTCACATATCACAAAACATACATTATCGTTTCTTTTATATGTATGTGATTGGGAACGATTAAAAATCGTTCTTTCTCACATCTTGATACATATTTGGGGTTTTCATATTTAATCGTTGCCATGACAAATGAAATACACAGAATGATGATAATTAATATACAAATTGCACCTATGTCGGAAATAATACATGTACTAGAATGCATCTAGACCACGGACAATGACGGATGCTTCACTCGACTAGGCTACAGATGAATGGCTCTGGGATAGCAAACTAAATCGATATTACGTGACGATACCATGTGAACGTTCCATTACCAAAGAGTTGTGTTCGTTAATTCCTTTGTTCATCTTTACAAAGTCATTTATCTAAAGACGCATAATTATATGTAAAATTTGATTCATCACGGGAGGAATAGAGATACGGGAGATGGTTGAATTCAAGGATCAAAGAAATGGGTTGGATGTCATTGAAATATGAAAAAAAAAGAAAATAAATGAAAACACAAATAAACGGTTAAAATTCACAATAATGTTAAATGTCAGGCAGTTGTATTAAACGTCCACAACCCTTTTAAATTGATAAAAATCCACAAAACTTACTTAGATTTAGAACTCTAGCAGTTCTCACATACCTCGTTTTCGTGTTACCAATTCAAGCGTGTAACAAATATGTTTCGGTTTTCCGAATTTGTTTTTCGTTCAAAAACTATTGATGATTGAAGTGTTCAGAATGACATTCTCCAGTAGATTTTAAATGTGTACACGGTCAGTGTAACGAGCAGGCAACTATCACTTTGTGTATACGCTCATTACTCAGTGGACATATCAGAACACATAATTACACATTTTAATTGCAATTCTCTAGATTTTGCACATGTCTACACTCTACACATACTAGATCCCTTTGAACGAATACAAGTCCAATTTAATATCAAAGTCGATGTTGTACTACGTAGACACACATGTATATAAAGACAGCTCTAGATGAAACAGTTATTTTGGAAAGGCATAACAATTGATGAAAATCATTTAATGTTGAACGAATACAAGTCCCATTTAATATCAAAGTCGATGTTGTACTACGTAGACACACATGTATATAAAGACAGCTCTAGATGAAACAGTTATTTTGGAAAGGCATAACAATTGATGAAAATCATTTAATGTTGAACGAATACAAGTCCCATTTAATATCAAAGTCGATGTTGTACTACGTAGACACACATGTATATAAAGACAGCTCTAGATGAAACAGTTATTTTGGAAAGGCATAACAATTGATGAAAATCATTTAATGTTGAACGAATACAAGTCCCATTTAATATCAAAGTCGATGTTGTACTACGTAGACACACATGTCTATAAAGACGGTGCTGGATGAAACAGTTCTTTTGCAATGGCATAACAATTGATGCAAATCATTTAATGTTGTTAATCAAGGAGCCTTTAAATAATTGATAATAAAGATGTAAAATTGTTTTGGAAGTTTCAAATACTTAGCGTTAAGTTCAACTTTGAATCTTTGTGAAACACCCCCAGAACATGTTACCACTGTGGCTAGTAAAGACGTAATGTTTCAAATGCTGGCTAGGGTATTTCTGAATTCTCAACTTTCTGGTAATATATAAGTTGCCACCATTCTGTAATAAAAATCGTACACAAAAAGTCATCCAGCAATAGTATAGACAATTCAGTCATTGGTCATTAAAATTTCTCCACTTTACATTTGGCTTCGGAAGTATTGTTACAGTGGTGTAGCTATGGTCAACGATGCCATCCATAACGCGTTGTCCCCATATACAATAGACCGCTTATGTAATGTATGCAAATAATATACGTATGATGTCAGACTCCCCGTTGGCAAGCTTAACAATAGTAACTAGGTCCGGCAAGCTCCGGCAAACTTAGCTTGCCGGACCTAGTTACTATTGTTAAGCTTGCCAACGGGGAGTCTTACGTCATACGCATATTATTTGCATACATTACAGAAGCGGTCTATTCAGTGGTTGTCCCCCTCTTTACTTCTTGTGTCGCCACTATTCATCACGTGGGAAAACGGGCAAAGCTGTTTCGAACGTAAAACGTGGCATTTTGCGCACGAGCCAATGATGTTTTACATAGCTGCGCATGCGTATATTTGACGCAGATTCGGGCGTCCAATCAAGTACTTCGAGGGAAAAGCATGCATCCCATACTTAGAGAGTTTTATCATGCAGAGTTGCAGACCGGCATCGTTGTGTTCAGTAATTTGTTCTGTGAAGTCCTTTGAGGAAAAGCGTTTCTCGACAAACTCCGGAGTTTTTGGATGTATCAAATAATTCGTGGATAATGTGGTCAGCTGCACAGTAAGATGGACCGGTCTAATCCTTTCCACTTGGTAAGAACCACATCATTGTTGTTCATGAATCAAAGTAATCCATTAACGTCATAAAATTTTTCAAAATATTAATATGTGAGGCTTCAATCATACATCAATATCGTTGTAAGATTGTTCTGAATGATTTGTGATAATTTTATAGAAAAGGGAATACTGTTTTTTCCGAGTGAAAAAGTGAACATTGATGTCACATTCTATCACCGACTGCCCGTTGATATTGACTACACTCAAAAAGTATTCTGGTACGTTTTTCATTCATTCATGAATAGCTCCATGATCAGAGAGACATTTAAGAAATGAAAACCATTTCATTCTTCTCTTACCATACGCCAAACAACAAGGTATAACATATGTGTTTGTGTGAATTCGGTTGAAGAATGACTTTAATGATGTAATCATGAATATTTGACCAATAACATAATGCATTGGCATACTTGCAAATATTCTCCTCATATAAATATTTTCAATGTTTAGGGTAATTCAGATTTTGAAGTAACCATATAATTCAACTCTTGTGAAGATGTAGTTAGTTGTCTTGACAGCCGACAGATTATAATTATATCAAACACGGTAAGCTATCAGAGTTCGAAAGAGTCGTGACAATGGTTGAAAATAAAAATGTGTTGTACATGTTTAACATAATTATCATTATCTGGAAATGTGATTCTTGTTTGATATTCTTGTTTGATATTATACTCTATATCGGCACAAAATATCATGTTTATATTGTACAATCACATTTTACCGCATTTAACTTTTCACAATACTCATATTATTAAATAACTAAGTTCATTTGTTCGAAGTGTACAAAATAGACAAGCGTTGCATTGATACTATAGGCATTTGACTTCTTACCAAGCTTATATTCAGTGTAGATAATGTAAGCTGTTCACATCTTAACTTGCATACAAAAAGGGTGTAAACGTTTTTGGATTCTTATCAGTTCAATTAAAGGGATAGTTGAGTTCTGGTAAGGAGAGTACAGTTTTAGTGAAACTGAATTTTAGTTACCAAAACCTGCATCATTACATTACAAAATAATAGTTATAACTAGAAAGGAACACAAAATTACAAATGACGTAGTAAAGATCATGTTATCATTAAAAAAAGAGCCGTTAAAACGTAAGAGGGCGCTCTCTAAACACTCATCGGTTTCAACCATTTTGAATAAAATATTGTGCATGTGATGCTTTGTTGAAATAGTGATTAGATAGAGAAATAACCAACAACTATTTAAATAACTATTTTGTAACTTTTTGAAAAGAGGAAGCATTTTTTTTGAATTTTTAACGGCTGGTTCAAAATTCTCTAATAAACCCGGGGCCCCGGGTTTATTACAAATTGTTATATTTATGGATATTTCAGCCGCTTCTGAACCGATTTTGATCAAACAAAGATGATTTTATTGTTTAAATATTATGCTCTTTCCAATTTTACACTCAGTTTTTCATTACCTCACAAACCAATTAAGTAGTCTAGCGCCCTCTCTACCAAAACTCAACTTTCCCTTTAATATTGCATAGCACTTGTTAATTATAGTTGGTATGCACAATCATGACAAACTGCCTAACATTCTTGCCATAATGTTACATTTTTACTGCAGTTAGGGTGTCATATTTCATATCTCTTTCTTGGTATTATATCGAGATGCTCTCTGTTGACTTTCATGTAAAGGAATTCGAGACAGGAAGATTTGAACTACGCTTGATTTGTTTTCCTTGAAGTGCAACATAAATTATTATTTGACAATGCAGCCAAAATTACCTAATCACATCCTTTCTTTTGATTAACTAGAGGTGGATATTTTGTTTAAGTTAGGGTTGGCATGGTTATAACATGCAGACAAACGTATTAATAAATAAGCTGTATCTCAAAACCTTGACAAATCCGTTTTTGACTACTTATAATTAAACAATTTCGGTCTAAAAAAATACACACGGTCTACATTATTCTCGGAAATATGTTACATGGGGTTAATAATCTTGTTATGTAAATATGCGTCGCTAAGGGTTTGCAAGGTGTGAACCAAGCAGAAAAATATTGTATTATTTTGTGGAATATGAATGAACAATAAAGACCTGATTTCTGGATAGTGTATATCGATGTAAATAGGGGACAGCAATCTTGGATTGTTGGGGGTTGCCTATAAGCAGTGGCGTAGCTACGGGGGGGCACGGGGGGGCACGTGCCCCCCCAATAATTTCGAAAAAACAATAGAAAACATAAGGGGCCATTTTTTGAAAAAACAAAGAAATACATAAGGTGTGCCCCCCCCCCCCCAATAATGTTCGTGCCCCCCCCCCCCCAATCAGTCCGACCACGCTACGCCACTGCCTATAAGCCACATCTAAATGAGTGGTTGGATGGATTCCTAACCCCAGATTCATTGCTACTGACCTTATTTCAAAGTTGTGCAAATACGGTTATTATCTTGATAATGATAACACAAATATGCCCAAGGTTTCGGAAGTGGCATACGGTAATCGCTAAATTTTTACTGAAATCCATTTAGGATGGATCAATTGAAAAGCTCACACTTCTATACGTTTTCAAGTCCTAGATATTGCATATTTCGGAACATAATCTGATGACAATTTTTATCTAGGAAAAGTAAAAGGTGAGTAAAAACAATTAACTTGGGATATTCGATGGTTGAGAAATCCATTCTGCCATAGTGATAACACCCTAATATCCAGGTTGACTATGCTATTAAACAATACGTTTAATAAAGTTATAAATGATTTGTAAAGCTATTTCAGCTCGGTTGCTACCTTGCCAACCCTTACATAATAATGCATTATATAATTAACATAATTAGGTAATCGACCAAATTTAACAAGAGAGACTATAACGAGTAGTACCATTTTTCCATAGTTTAGGGACAACCAATTTATTTTAAACACTTATTTCCATCAGGAAAACCTGTTTAAATTTGTTTTAAAGTACAGAAAAGGCTGCCACTAAATTTACTCCGTTTAGGGTGTCATGTTGTACTTCTCTTTCTTTTACTATAATGAGATGTTCTATGTTGATTTTCATGCAAAGGAATAAGATACAAGAACACTTGATCTACGCTTCTTCTTTTTTTTTATGCAGCCAAATTGGTTAATGACATAATGTCCTTTGATAAACCAGTGGCGAATTGTTATTTTATTTAAGAGGGTTCCCATGGTAATGATATAAGGACATAAGTATCATAATTGAATAAGTTGTCTTTCCAAATCCTTGTAATAAAATACCAATCATTATTCAATATTTCTGATTTAAATTTACACACAGTTTAACACGTGCAACTGAGGTTAATACACTATTATGTAATTATGCGTCGCTAGGGTTGGGTAGGTGCCGACCAAGCTGAAATATTGTTGCCACATTTTCAGAACATGCCTACAGAATAAATCCCGGTGATTATTGATTTCTGGATGGAAGAGTATATGAATATATATTAGGGGCATACACTTTTTGTATTATACGGTGTTGCCCATAAGCATATCCAGTGGCTTAGACAGGTACTTACACCTTGGGGGGTGACATTTTCCCCCGGCCGAGACCACCTGCCAAAATGTTTCGAGACCGAGGGAATTGGGGCAAAATTGGGCAAAGATCTAAGGGGGCTCACAATTTGTTTTTGTGCAGGGGCTCATGCCCAACCACACTCACAGGGTTGCCAACTTTGAGCCGGGTGAGAGTGGTATAATGCGAGGGAGCAAAGCGACTGAGCGGAGGAGGGTGTGGGAGGGGGTGTCACCCCTCCCACCGTAAGGAGCTTTTGCATTTTTGGACTTGAAATTGAGCAATTTGGTGCATACCTAGATAGGAAATTCGGGAGTAAGATTGACTGCATTTGTGTAAGCATGATATGACTTGATCGACCAGAATTTTTCAATATATTTTTCACGAAGAAAACAAATAAATATGTACCCCAACATTTATTTTCATACACAGGTCCAACATAAACCATATGCCACATTATCTATTATCCAACAACATAGCCTACAGCCATGACTGAGTGCCGATGGAGCGAAGCGACCGAGGGCTGGGGCAGAGCCATATGGGGGGGGGGGGTTTGGGAGGGGGATAACGGTTAAGATGTTGCATTTATATACCTGAAATGGTGCAATTTGGTGCACGTCACACAAGCAGCCAGAGCAATGCCGATGTAGGCACACGGGAACTATATGCCCGGTAGAGAAAAAGTACTCACCCCAGATCATACACAAGTTACATAACAAACTGAGATGATCTGTTCGCGCGCAAAGCGCGCAGCAAAAACTTGGATGTATAAATTAGATGTTGAATGTTAGAATTAACAAGTCTTAGCTCGTACATTGTATACCACTCACACACACAAACACACGCAAAACTACACCATTCAAACACAAACAACACACAAAAAAAGTATTTTCCTAAAACATGGGGGGGATGATTGTACACGTCATCCCCCCCCCCCCCCACCTTGTGAGGTGGGGGGGGGATGCATCCCCTCCCCCAATCCCCCCCCCCCCCCCCCCCCCGTTGTCTACGCCCATGAGCACATCTAAACAAGAATCCGGAAATGGATTTCTTACTCTCAAATACCTCAGATTAATTGTTTCTAACGTTATTTCATAATTTTGCGAGACAAATATTGTTTAAATAATGTTAATAGAAAAGGCACA